>CAXKVX010001119.1:0-46741 GCA_964058865.1 Eleocharis quinqueflora
GAATCTTTTGTTTGTCTCTGCTTTTTAAGTTTTTATTGATGTCGACCTTGTCTAGATAATGGCAGTGGGAAGAATCCTCTGCTTTACTGCGAACGTTGCATCACGGATCCAACGGTCCGTGTTGCATCTGCATCAAGGATCCAACGGTCAGTGTTGCATCTGCATCACTTCCTCTCTAGTCTCTTCCATTTTTTTGACTAGCGGATGGTAACCTTTTCTTTAGTTTTAGCCATTTTTGTTTTTCCTTAGCTTAGTGGTTTCTCTTTAAGGCTCCGTTCGGGATGACAAATTTTCACGAGAAAGGGAACACATGGGCGTGGGTTCCTTTAATTGAAAGTTACAACTAATTCTGTTTTGACTGAATAATTGAAAGTTAGTTCTATTGTTGGTGTGAATTCTCATTTCAAATTAGTCACTTTCTCTCTTTATGGAAGTTTAAATTTCAGAATTTGTTCAATTCATGACAGCCAACTTTTGCTATTCTGTTGGACTTTTTACAGAGGTAGCCCATTTGTTGTTGTAATTTATAGTTTCAAACCACTGGATTATGCACCAACCACCAAGGCTGCGGTTAATGATTCAAACCTTGAAAGCGTCCTTGTTTATATATCTCAGAACAGTAATATATATATGTATTATACTAATACATGGCTATCATATAATCTCCTACCAACTTCAATTTTATGCTTGTATAATCAGACTTGTCATGTTGGCTATTAAATAAATGCATTTTACAGGTGGTTACTCGTAAAGTTTGTTTTTACTATTTTCTTGTTCCTCAACAGTCTTATTATAAGTATCCAATAAGATATTAACTGGTATTTAAGTTTCATTCTACTTGCACATCTCATTATGTCCAGAATAAAGAGACCCACAATTTTAATTTAAACATGTAGTTCTGAATCTCTTCTGTAACATTTCCTCAAGCAAAATCCCAGTTAGGGTTGTTGCGTACTGGTGTGGGGCAGTTTGTCAATGACATAGTCTCCAGCTGATGTTTGACTTTCTATTTTTATGCTGTGTTATTCTTTATATAATTTGCTGTTTTCACATATCAATTTTCTTATCACAATAGAAGTCTAAAACATAGTTTCTAACAGGGATGGTTAAAAGACTAGCAGCTGTGCCGTTATTGGTTTTATTGGCCGGATTAATGTTTGAGCCTATCAAACCGCCACCACCTAAGATATGCGGCACCACAGACGGTCCCCCAGTTACCTCTACAAGAACAAAACTGAAAGATGGAAGGCACGTGGCATACATGGAGTATGGTGTACCGAAAGAGAAGGCCAAAAACAAGATAATTTTTATACACGGTTTTGATTGTTGCCGATACGATGTTGTGAAAGTATCTCAGGTATTCTCTTTTCTTATTTCAATTTTGCATAATTACTGATCTATAATGATGATTACAGAGTACAGACAAATACTAGTATTTCACGTGGTGTCCTAGAAAGGTTTAAAATTGTTACTCTATATTGAAAACAAAGACTTAACGGGGTTCTCTGAACTTTACAAAATTAGTATCTGGATCAAACTTGATAATGACATAATAATTAATAAGAATAGTAGAGTAAGCAAAACATTTATTTTACCTAATAAATAACTTTTCTTGAATACTATATACCATCCTTGTGCGTTGTACTGATAGTTATAGTAAGTAAGTTGCCGAGTTAGGCCAACCAGACAAAAGAGAAACAACAAAGTTGCATATAATTATAGAAATCCAGTATAAATGCCAATTGCTGATGTAGGTGAATAAAACTTTGAAAGAGAAAAGACACAAATTTGCATGTCATACAAATCCAGTATAAATGCGAATTGCTGATGTAGGTGAATAAACCTTGAAAGAGAAAAGCAACAAATTTTCATGTCATACAGGAGCGTTATAAAATGCCAATAACTTCATTAGAAACGAAAAAGAAGAAATATGTTAATTATGGAATGCTATTAGTGATACATGTATCTAGATACCAACACAGCAACATTTATGACTAGCACAATTGGTATCTTGTGCCCAATTGAATGTTCTTTGCAATTTTGTAAGTTACAGAAAAAAATGTTGGTTAAAAATCTTTTGAACTCCAACTTGCTAAAAATCTAGCTAACAAAAACCAAAGAGTGCTTGCAATTCTTGATGAAGATATTAAGTCTTCATCTGTATAGAAGTGCCCTTATAATATTAAAATAAAGTTAGTAATTCCCTGGTTTTTATAGGAAGTGCTTGAAGAACTAAGCCTCTGCTTGATCGGATTTGATAGACCTGGGTATGGAGAGAGTGATCCATTCCCGCAAAAGACTGTAAAAAGCATTGCAACAGACATAGAAGAAATAGCCGACAATTTGCAATTAGGTTCTAAGTTTTATGTAATTGGTTACTCCATGGGTGGTGAGGCTGTTTGGAGTGTTCTAAAATATATACCGCATAGGTATCATCAATAATCACCTTTTGTCTTTTTTTTGGTGAAATAAAAATTTTGTACTTCTTTTTTGATAATTCAACTTGAGCCAATAATAGGCTAGCTGGAGCAGCCGTTCTTGGTCCTGTTATAAATTACTGGTGGTCAGGATTTCCGAAAAATGTTACGAAGGAAGCATGGAATGTGCAACTGCCGGCAGACAAATCGGCAGTTTGGGTAGCTCACCATTTCTCTTGGCTCACCCACTGGTGGAACACACAAAAGTATTTCCCTCCTTCGAGTGTTATTACCCAAAATGTGCGCATTTTTCCCCCCAGTGATTTGCAAATCTTGGGCAAATGGGTCCCCGCAAGAGCTTCATACGTAGTATGTTACTTTTCTTGTGATAATTCTTAATTTCTTTTTTTATGTGCTATTATAACGACAGAATTGATTAAAGTACTGAAAACCAATTTTCACCGGAACCCAAAACCACAAGCTGTTACTTTTAGGTGGTGGCAATAATATTCATACTGTTTACATGTTTGGTAATTAGTACTTGATGACATTGAAAACTGACTGAAATAATGCTCGTTTTGGCTAAATTGACCTTGTTGATCTGGGTCTTCAGGGACAAGTACGACAGCAAGGAGAGTACGAGAGTCTCCATCGAGACATGATTGTTGGCTTTAGTGACTGGGATTTCAGCCCTTTAGACTTGAAGAATCCATTTCCAAACAACGAAGGATCAGTTCATCTATGGCATGGGTCACAGGATTTGATGGTACCAGTACATGTGTCTCGGTATATTGCACAACACCACCCATGGATTACCTACCATGAGCTACCTTCATCTGGTCATATGTTTCCTTTGGATGAAAAGATTGGAAATACTATTGTAAAGTCGCTCATACGCGAGGATTAGATGAATCACTTGAGTTTTTGGTTATTTGCGGATAGTGTTTGACTTGATGCTTAGCTTATATATATGGTGAAGTGTATCGTGCTGGTTCAATGAGAAATCTTATCTTGGGGAATGCTTCAAGTGAATCCAGTCACCTGGAGTGTATTTAATATATGCTGGCACTGTTTATAATATAACAAAACTATTGAGGAATAATAATAATTTTGAAAATATTATTTCCTTTGATGTGTATAATGATTTACTTTGGTTCCGGTCTACATATCAAAAGTTTTACATAGAAAATGCAGGTCGGGATGCCTCATTTTCTCTCCGATAATCTGTCACTAGTATTCTATAATGTGCAATTAACATTCTACAATTGCACGGGTATTCATCACATAGAAAATTGCTTTAGCGTGAGGGAAAAGAAGTGGAAACTATACCTACTGTGATGAATTTTCAATACTGAAATAGAAGATACAGAAGTTACTATCTTACTGCAAAAAGAAAATAGACAGTTGTGACATAAAAGCTTGTCCAAATTCAGAAAGCAAAAATGACCGCAATTTTTTGTTGTTGCAATTAAATCGTACCTTTTCTGGGAGAGAAAAAAAAAATCAAAGATAAAATATGTAATCAAAGTGCAAAGTTCTACTTTAGAAAAAAAGATGACTGAAAGATATAAGCATTTCTAAGCATTACAGAGGAATTAGGAAGTGCTCTTTAGATTTTAATATTTGAACATGCATGGCGCTAGTTATTCTCAGCGTTTATAAAGTAAAATCTATAGAAAATAATCAAAGAAGAAAAGAAATGCTATTTCTGTAGGAGATGGGTAAGAATAGAAGAGCGATAAGGTGTGGAGTTTAGATACAGGATAAACACTCAAATAAGTATTTTATTGTCACTCAAAATAAAACGAGATTACAACTCTTTATTTAGAACTCTCACAAATCTCACACTTCTCAACTCTCTCTATTATTTTTTTCTCTCAAGTTTTCTTTACTTTTGCTCTTTGGCTTCTCTTACACTTTGCTTGATACAAATGAGCTAGATGACATCTCCTGTTATAGCACACGAGAATGAATTGAGTTACAACTTCATTTATACTTTATATTAAAATCTATGTTTCAAACTTCAACATTTAAATTGACTTTATGACAGAAGTTATGTGAGGAATGAGTAGAGGGCATTATTTAGTATATGTTATCTTCTAAAAAATGAAAAATGTTATGGAGCAATTAAGTTTCATGTTTGCATGAATGCTTAGAAACTCCAACAAATCGTCCCTCAAACCTGAAACTGGCGCATACCCAGCGCATTTCTGAACTTTTTCAATGCATCAACTGGGAGAGCCTTCGTGAAAATATCAGCAATTTGCTCCTTGGTACTACAACCTTCTGCTTTACTTGGTTTCGCAAGAAGTGAAAGCGTATCTCAATGTATTTGCTTCTCCCATGCAACATCAGATTTTTCGCAAGTTAAATTATGGACTTGTTGTCGGCGTAGATTACGGTCGACTCGAGTTGGGGATGATCTAACTCCTTCAGGATATTCTTCAACCATATAGCTTCGCATGCTCTAGAGGCTACTGCCACACACTCAACTTCACATGATGAAAGAGCAACGATGCTTTGTATCTTCAAAGTCCACGTGAATGCAGTGGATCCGAGAAAGAACACACGTTCAGTAGTGTCTTTCTTTCATCTTGATCACCTTTCTAATCGCTGTCTAATATCCATACAAAATAGCTCCAACATTTTAGCATAAAACTTTCCAAAATTCAGTGTTCCTCTGAGGTACCTGAGAATTCTCTTTGCTGCCAACAATTTGATGTTTGCATGAATGCTTAGAAACTCCAACAAATCGTCCCTCAAACCTAAAACTGTCGCATACCCAGCGCACTTCTGAACTTCTTCAATGCATCAACTGGGAGAGCCTTCGTGAAAATATCAACAATTTGCTCCTTGGTACTACAACCTTCTGCTTTACTTGGTTTCGCAAGAAGTGAAAGCGTATCTCAATGTATTTGCTTCTCCCATGCATAATCAGATTTTTCGCAAGTTGAATTATGGACTTGTTGTCGGCGTAGATTACGGTCGACTCGAGTTGGGGATGATCTAACTCCTTCAGGAGATTCTTCAACCATATAGCTTCGCATGCTTTAGAGGCTACTGCCACACACTCAACTTCACATGATGAAAGAGCAACGATGCTTTGTATCTTCAAAGTCCACGTGAATGCAGTGGATCTGAGAAAGAACACATGTCCAGTGGTGCTCTTGCTTTCATCTTGATCACCTTTCCAATCACTGTCTAATATCCATACAAAATAGCTCCAACATTTTAGCATAAAACTTTCCAAAATTCAGTGTTCCTCTGAGGTACCTACTGACAAGCCCAACTCCATGCACAATGTCGGGTCTTGTGATTATAAGGTACCTCAAGCTTCCAACGAGACTTTTGTGGACTGTTTGATGTACATGTTTTCCGTCACCTTCTTTTGTCAACTTCGTTGCAGTTGCGACTGGCATGCCGACATGATTGCAATCTGCCATCTTGAACTTCTCGAGTATCTCTTTGGCATACTTCTTTTGTGAGATGAAGATGTCATTTGGCTGCTGTCTTATCTCAATGCCTAGAAAGTAGGCCATTAGACCACAATCGGTCATCTCGAACTCTTTAAATATAACTTGCTTGAATTCTCGAAACATGCCGGGGTCGCTCCCTGTAAATAAGAGATCATCAACATAAAGGCAAGCTATTAGAACTTCATGCTTGTTCTTTTTCATGTAGAGGGCATGCTCGAATGGGGATTTGACAAATCCCATCTTCTCCATGTGTCGATCAATTCGTGCAATCCAAGCATGAGGTGCTTGCTTGAGTCCGTAAATGCTTTCTTCAAACGATACACCTTATCCTCAGCTCCTTTAACAATGAACCCTTCAGGTTTCTCAACATAGATTTCTTCTTCCAAGGACATCATTCAGGAATGTTGACTTCACATTTAACTGGTGAATGTTCCAACCGTGATGTGCTGCAAGAGAAATTAGAATACTTACTGTGTCAAGGCGTGCTACGGATGCAAAGACTTCATCATAGTCAATGCGATGCTTCTGCTTGTATTCTTTCGCAACTAGGCATGCCTTGTAATGGTTGATTAAACCATTAGCACTCCTCTTGATTTTTTACACCCATTTGACACCAATTGTCTTCTTGTTTGTCGGCAACGTGACTAGCTTCAAGGTGTCATTCTTCACAATGGCTTCAACCTCTCATTCATGATCGTCCTTCAATTCTTATCATGCACAACATCTTTGAAATTTAGCAGTTCAGTATCGGCATATAGACATAAGAGGTTGGTTTCATCGCCATCGATTCGGTGTGTACTCGCATAAATATCATTTAGACTTCTAGTTCGTCTGTTGCGTAGGAAACTCCCGCTATTACTGAATGATGATGATGATGATCCAGAAGTTGGTGCGTCCGGCTGCTTTAATTGTGGTTGTTGTTGTTGTTGTTGTTCTTCAATAGGCTCCTCTACCGACACCTTCTTTTCTTTTTTCACTTTCAACATTTGTCCATGCTTTATTTTTGTCAAAGATGACATCTCGATTTGCCACAACTTTGTTGCTTATCGGATTATAAAGTTTGTATGCTTTTGGTTCTTCACTATAGTCGATGAAGATGCACTTCTCGTCACGATCATCAAACTTCTTTCTTTTAGCTTCTGAAACTTGCGCATATGCCACACACCCAAATACTCTTAGGTCCATGCTTCTGACGGAGTCATGTTTCTCATGCTCTTTGTCGGACATCTGTTGAGAAGATACATCGTGCATGCTACTACTTCTGCACAAAAATCTTTTGACATGTTTTTTTTTCTTTCTTTTAACATTGTTCGCACCATGCCAATAGTACGGTTCTTTCTTTCATCTACTCCATTCTGCTGGAGAGTATATGGTGTTGTGAACTTTTGGCGAATGCCTTCTTGCCTGCAAAATTCTTCAAGCTGCTTGAAGGTGTACTCGCCACCTCTGTCAAACCTGAATGATTTGATCTTATGGCCACTCTCATTCTCAACAAGTTTCATGAAACATTTAAACACTTCAAAAGTTATTGACTTCTCTTTCAAGAAATATGCCCAAGTCTTTCTACTGAAATCATCAATGAAGGTAATAAAGTACTTGTTACCTCCATGTGATATTGGCACCAATGAGCCACAAATATCTGTGTGAATCAACTGTAGCAGTTGTTTCGCTCTCCATGATTGGCCTTTCGGAAATGAAGGCCGATGTTGCTTGCCAAGTGTGCACACCTCACACACATGATCCGACTTCTGTATTTTGGGCAAACCATGCACCATACCCACTTTTCGAAGGAGTTGAAGTCCACCATACCGATGTTCGACCTTTCCGTCAAATTCCTTCCTTTTTCGCTGGTACGGGTGATCCCTTTGAAGGAACCTACGATGAGTTAAATAAACAATTTTCCTACAATTATTCAACCATAGGAAATGAGTGTCTTTTTCGCAAATAAGACATGCTTGGGCCCCTTTATTTCTGAACCCCGGCAAATTACCATATGCAGAAAATCATTAATCATGCAAAATATCATGGCACAAGGAGGAATGCCGAAAAAATCAAAAGAGATTTCATTTTCAAGCATTTCATTGCAAGGACCATTTTAAAAGATCCACTCCTTAATTGATTTCTGAAAGACTAATCTACTTATCAATTAAATAGAATAATATAACATGTTTATACCTTGTTTTCAAATTCTGATTGGAATACAGCCGAGCGCATAGAGCGACTGTCAGACATGATTCATCTCGGAGTATCAAACGTCTGATACATCTATCGGTTTTTATCAGGCCTAACCAGAGAGCGGTTTATTTCCTTTGCCAAAAATACTGTGATATTTCCAAAAACACTATTCGCTGAGAAAAAGACGAAAATACTAATCTCGCAATTTGCATAATAAAATGATAAATCAGATAACCGCGATTCACGAAAATTATTATTCACGAGAAAAGACGAAAACACTAATCTCACGATCCTCAGTGTAAAATGATAAATCAGATTACCATGATCTTCACAAAATCAATATTCACCAATAATCGAGAAAAAGAGAACCTATGAATCAATCAAACCGATCGAATACGATACAAGTGAATTAGTAATTTTCTCTTTCACCCTATCTCTCTATTTATAGGAAAATAATTAGGTTCGCGGATTATCGAAATACCCCTTAAGTAATTAGATATTTACAAGAAATGCCATTCTATGGAGGTTTAAGTCAAAGAAGAAAACATTAAATTGATGTTTGCTATATGATTGTAAGTCAAAAAAAGAAAATCAAATTAATTTTTGCTACAATTATTCTAAACAATTATATCTCTTATTGTTCGATTTTGGTACGATCTTATACTACACGTCGAACACGTTTATAAATTAACTTTTATTTTTGCTTGTCATCTCGTATCATATTTATAATTTAATTATATCACATATAATTAATTATAATCATTTTAATAATAATTATAATCAATTTATAATTAATCAATAAGATTCTCCAATTAGCTTATATAGGATCTGACCCGAAATGATATGTGATATGTTGGTAAATAAAATTAACTGTTTTAACTTCTATAATCATGAGAGGAATCTGGCAGAACTCACGACCATCGAATTACACAGATGATATTGTACTGCACAATATCATGATTCATTAAACTATTAAATTTTTTGTCTCATAATTATGTAAAAGTTATCTTTAAATTTATTTATGTAAAAGCAAATAAAAGAATTGACCCATGTTGTTAACATCGAACTTTTCTCATGGACTCGTGGTATACTGTGGAACGGAGACTCATTTTTTTAGCATTTAGTGGCTTTTCAAACCCCCCTAGCTTCTATAAAATACCCGGACGCAATGTGATCTCCACTCTCACGCTTCCATTGTAGCACATTGTTTGATACAGTAGTATAGTTTCCAAGTTTGGTTCTTCAAATTTTAGACGCTTCGAAGAATCAAAAGTTCAGTGCAAAATACACACAAAAGGGATGGTCGACTCCACCGAGAGAAGAAACAAACCACTCCCTTCTTCCTCCTCAGGTATAAATCAAATCAGTTATACTCCTAAACTAGTCCCCTTCTCTTACTCTAGCAACCTCGCTTGTTCAGTTGTTCAATCGCTGGTAGATAGCTAGATACCTTGGTGTAAGCGAAAGATTGAGAACTGGTATATCCAAAAATAATTTCATTTGGGACCTACCACGCCATGTTTGATGGTTTATTTATTCTTTAATTTGAGCGACCAATATGAAAAGCTCCAATCCCCTCATTGGCTCATTGGGTCCTTTTGTTCTTTCAATCGTTCTCTCTCCAAATCTATGCGCAGTGCTTTTTAATTTTTGTTGACATCGACCTTGACTTCTGGTAATGGGAATCGGAATTTTCTGCTTCCCTGCGCGCATTATAGATCCGGCTGTCCCGATAAAGAGGTCCGATAAATTGTATGCATCAAAGTTCGTGCATAATTCCATAATAAGTTTCTCCTATAAATCATACGGCTTAAAACACGTGTGCAGACTGCCGTGCAGTAAACGGTTCACTGTCTTCCATTCCTCTCTTTCAAAGTTTCAATCTTTTGGTGAGCAAATGATTTCTTTCCTTTTTTGTAACTTCTATTTCTTCTTCGCTTTAAAACCGGGATAGTGACAGTTAGCATTTTATGCACGTGGCGGGTGTGCACGTGCAAGATGCACATGCCGGTCTTGCGTGGCGGGGCGGGTTGGTTTTGCCAGATGGCGCACATGCCACATCTAAGATCACATCACTCCGTGGCACACACGTGCGAATGTGTGCCACTATTGTGTTTATGCATGTTGTTTCAAATTTATTTTGTATTTTCTTGCAAATGACCAAATTGGAAAATAATTTAAAATAAAAAAGATAAAAATCTAATCACCAAAAACACCCATTTCTAACTTTATTACCATTATGAATTCATTTATCATTGAAATTAAATCTATACATTAGTGGAGTCTACCTTAATAAGAAGTCCATTACAAATATTACATATGTTTAAATTTATGTTATGTCTTCTTGCCAAGATTAGATTATCAAAATGTGTTCATTCATTCTTTATGTTATGTCTTCTTGAGGGGCTTTTGATGTTTGTGGAATGATGTTAGCTATCCATTATAAAATTACGAATTAATTATTAGCCCTTTACCTTTTTCACTGATTTTACCTTTTTCACTGATTTTATTTACTATAATATCTTTTAAGTAGGCTGTAGCCAGCTACTTACAAGACCAAAAGGTTTTTTGGTAGTTGGTACTGTTCTTTACATGTTACTGGTGAAGTTTGTGTTTACTAATTCATTGTTCCCTAACAGGTCTTATTATAAATAACCCAGTAAGATATTTAGTAGTATTTTAGTCTCATTCTACTTCGGATAAATATCTCATGATGTTGGGAAGAAAAAGACCTTTCAACTTTTAATTTAAATTTGCTGTGTACTGGTGTGGGACAGTTTTTAGTCACATAGACCAGAGCTGATGTTTGAGTTTTTTTTATTCTCTGTTATTCTTATATTTTGCACATATCATCTTTCTCATCTCAATGCAAGTCTAAGGCATAGTTCTTATTGCAGGGATGGTTAAAAGACTAGCAGCTGTGCCATTATTAGTTTTATTGGTTGGTTTAATCTTTGAGCCGATCAAACCACCACCACCAAGGACATGCGGCACCGCAAATGGTCCCCCGGTTACCTCTGTGAGAGCAAAACTGAAAGATGGAAGGCATGTGGCATATGTGGAGTATGGTGTACCAAAAGAGAGAGCCAAAAACAAGATAATTTTTATACATGGTTTTGATTCTTGCCGATTCGATGCTCTAGAAGTATCCCAGGTGTTTCTTTTTTTCTCTTTTTTTAATTTTGCATAATTTTTTGACAGATAATTAGGTCCAAAATAGTATTTCACATGCTTCTTTGAAGGCATTTAAAGTTTTAAACTTTTTACTCTAGATGGAAGAAATAAATTTAATGGGGCCCTTTGACCTCAGCAAACTTGGTAACTAGATCAGACCTGACAATGACATAGTTAAGAAGGTAGAACAAAAAAACAGAACACTTTTTTTACCCAATATTTAGTATTTTTTTGCTCTAAGGAAAGTAGGCTTTGTCTTCTTCAAAATTTTCATTAAAACATGAAGGGAATATTTACAGTGTTATTGGAAAAAAAGTAAAAAAAATAGAAAAGGAAGGAAAGAAGAAAATATGTCTGATGTTTTCTATGGTCTATCCTAGCAGTAATGCATCCAATGTGTTATATTTAGTGTTAAATACTCTATATCATGTTGGAGCTCTATACCAATAGCAATAGGTGGCTAAGTTGCTAATTTAGGTGAACCAGATGGAAAGACAAAAACAAAAATGTTTGCAAGCCATGTCCGGCATAAATTGTCAATTTACTCCAACTTGTACCGAAATATCTTAGTTATAAAATGCTATTAGAGAAACATCTACATTCCAACGCAGAAGCACTTATGAATATTGTTTTCAATTTGGCCAAGTAAAATAAATAAAGTTGGTTAAATATCTTTTGACATCCAACATGTTAAAGAGCTGACTTGCAAAAAAGATGTTCAGAATTCCTGAGAAAGAAATTAGTCTTGTTTTGTCTTTAAAAGACGTTGTCGAAAAATATTTAAATAAAATTAATAGCTCGCTGATTTTTGTAGGAAATACTTGAAGAACTAAGCATTTGCTTGATTGGATTCGATAGACCTGGATACGGCGAGAGCGACCCGTTCCCAAAAAAGACAGTAAAAAGCATTGCCACAGATATAGAAGAATTGGCTGACTATTTGCAATTAGGCCCCAAGTTTTATGTCATTGGTTTCTCCATGGGCGGTGAGGCAGTTTGGAGTGTTCTAAAACACATACCGCATAGGTTATCACTAATACCCCCTTTTTGTTTTTGTTTTTATTTTTGCTTTTCAAATGGTAAGAATTTTGTACTTGCTAGTAATTCAACTTGAGCCAAAAATAGGCTAGCTGGAGCAGCACTTCTTGGTCCTGTTACAAACTACTGGTGGTCAGGATTTCCGGCAAATGTTACAGAGGAAGCATGGAATGTCCAACTTCCGCCAGACAAATGGGCAGTTTGGGTAGCTCACCATTTTCCATGGCTTACTTACTGGTGGAACACACAAAAGTATTTCCCTGCTTCAAGTGTTATCACCAAAGATGTCCGCATCTTCTCCTCCGGTGATTTGCAAGTTTTGGGCAAATGGGCGGGCCCTAAAAGACCTTCATATGCAGTATGTTATTTTCTCGTTGACGATTCTTAGTCTTTTTTTAAGTATTTTTCTATTTGTAGCAACAAAATTGATTCGAGTACTGAAAACCAATTTTCTCCAAAACCCAAAACAACAAGCGGTTAATTTAGGTGGTAGCAGTCATCTCTATATTTGTTAATTTTTTAGTCAATAATAATGAATGATATTCCAAATTGTCGGAAACAATCAAAGTTGTCTAAAGTGATTTTTCTTGATCTTTATTTACAGGGACAAATACTACAGCAGGGAAAGCACGAGAGCCTCCACCGAGACATGATTGTTGGATTTGGTAGATGGGATTTCAGTCCATTAGACTTGGAGAATCCATTTCCTAACAATGAAGGATCAGTTCATCTGTGGCATGGGATGCAGGATTTGATTGTACCAGTACATATGTGTCGGTATATTGCACAACAACTCCCATGGATTACATATCATGAGCTGCCTTCAGCTGGTCATATGTTTCCTTTGGAAGAAGGGATGGGAGATACCATTGTAAGGTCTCTCTTGTGCCAGGACTAAGATAAGACACACAGTAGATTTCAGTTTTACTTATAGATATTGTTTGGCTTGATTCCTAGCTTATATAGAGAGGAGTATTGTTCTATGAGAAATTATTATTATGGGTACGCCTCATGTGATTCCGGTCCCCTAGAGTGTATTTAATACAAGCAAACAGTGTCTGGAATGTAATAAAACCATGAGGATTATAATCATAATCAAGTTTGTCCTTCCCCTTGATATGTATTATGATTTACTTTGGATCCGTGTACACATCAATATTTTTAATCTCCCACGGGATATTTTATAATTTGCGCTATTTTCAACATTGCACGGCATTGGTTTTCTATATTCTGCCATCAGCTACTCCCGTTTTCAAATCGCCTTATCCAATATTTAAAGAAACTACACAAAGTAAGACTTTGTTTACTTCTTTTTGAACGAAAGGAAGTGATGGGGTTACCCCCATTTGTTTCAAAAAAAAAAAGAAACTACACAAAGACTTGTTAAAATTCCGTCACACATTTACTTTCTTGGTGTCGGCTAATGTATACTTTGTCAAATTTCTTCCAAAAACGAATTGACCTTTCTTCAAGGTTGCTATAAGATTTCAAACTGAGACACAAACTATTTGAAAATTTTACATCATAAATATCTTTTTCAAACTATAATAATGAAAAGAGTGGTCAAATTCAGGTGACATCAATCACTGATTACACATTGCAGGAAACCAAGTTCTATTTGCTGCTGAAGATAAGTGCAGAAGTTGAAAAAAATGTAAAAAATGATAGAGTGGATTATGTTTTGTAGCAATATAAAGAACGGTACACTACAACAAAAAAGAGATTTAGCAACCTCATAAAACAACAGTTAATGAAGAATTTATTAAATATTTTTGGCAAAAGTGAAAAAAATCTTTGAGGATAAGTTAACGGTTATTTAAAATAACCGTTGTCCTAAGGGTAGCAAGGCCAACGGTTATTTATAAACAATTGTTGTCTTATCTTTCAGAATTATTTTTTTCAAAATCCTCAGACAACAATTATTTAAAATAAACATTGCAGTAGCTCCACCTACACTACGGGAAATGATCTTCTGCAACCTCGCTTTACGGCAGTTATATTAAAACCGAGTGTAGAAGCACCGGTCTCACCATCCGAAATAATTCTCCGTCGAATTTTTAATAACCAGTATTTAAAGCAAGACATCCACACCCTTTATTTAGTAAATTCGGTATAAAAATTGAATTCTTCTTCCATTAACCTAGCGAAATAGTACTTTCAAACTTCTTAACAAAATAGATTTTTATGTCCTTCGCATCTCGATATACTTGTTTGGCAGATTTTGACAGCAGTGCTAAGGCATGTTCAGCCTTTCCGTCAAATTTCTTCTTTTTTCGCTGGTACGGGTGATTCCTTTGAAGGAACCTACGATGAGTTAAATAAATAATTTTCCTACAATTATTCAACCTTGAAAATGGCATGGGGCATTACACAGTCCTGTAACGCGTTATGGAACCCATTACAACGAGTTGGCACCTTTTCAGAATTTCCCTTCTGTGCTTCTCTGACCGACTTCTAGGTCATCTCGAGAGAACGGGTGGTTACCGAAACAAGGCTATGGCTTGCGTACTGCTAGCGCATCCACAACATTTGCTGAAAGTTTTTAATGATGGTTTTGTGTTTTTTTACCTTTGTTCTCTGGTTGTATGTAGGCTAGATGGTGTTGTAGGTCGGTAAGATGAGAGAGCAATTGTTGCTTGATGGCACCCACAAGAAAGTGCATAGCTGCCGCATTTAGAATGTAATTTGTTGCAAACTTATTTTATATATCAACACCTTGGCAACTGCTGCCAAGTTTAAAAGAGAGAGAGAAGTGGTGAGGTGTAAGAAGGGACAACCTGATAAGTACTTTCTGCTTTTGCACTTTCCTCTACCTGCAAATAGAACTTGGTTTCCTGCAATGTGTAATCAGTGATTGATGTCGCCTGAAAATTTGATTCCTCTTTTTATTATAATAGTTTGAAAAAAGTTATTTATGATATGAAATTAATTTTCAAATAGTTTAAAGTCTGAGATTGAAATCTTATAACAACCTTGAAGAAAGGTCAGTTCTTTTGGGGATGAAATTTGACAAGGAAAAAGGTACTAGCTGACACCAAGAAAGTAACAGTGTGACGGAAATTTTTTTTATAACATGTGTGACAAAATTTTAACAAGTCTTTGTGTAGTTTCTTTAAATACTATAGTTCTCTGAAAGGTTTTCAAAATTTGGGTAAGATAACAGGAACACATGGCGCTGGTGTGGTGGAAGATACCAATTCGATTTTTCAGATAAAGGAGTCTCAAGAGAACATTTTCTTCCACTAATTATCGTCAAAGGGTAAACATGGGAAGGCGCCTTCTTCTCGAAGCCGATGGAGAATGGACGACGGTCACCAGAAGACAAAATTAGCCGCCATTGAAACATCCATTCAAACCCTACACACTTTTCTCCCAACCAGCTACTCACCAATCCTTTCTCCTCTGTAAAGTCGTTGTCCCGACCATAAAGCATTTCATTCCCAAAACATCTCAGCTTTACACTTTTAGCAAAAAGTCACACAGCAACCTCACCACCAACTATAGACCCCCTACCAGAAACCACCCCAATACCAGTTACCCGACTCGAGGCATGTCGTCCTCCCAAAGCAGACATTCCTCCTCTCAAGCACAGTCCCACCGCCGTTCTTCATCCACCTCCTCCCGCCAATCCCAAAACTCCTCCGGCAGCATCAACCGTCTCCACCTTCGACACAAAACATCACTCATTACCAGAGCTCAATACAAGCATATGCCTCAGTCAGAACTCAACAACCTTCTTGAGTGGTTGCCGTTTCCACCAAACAAAGCCGACCTAGCTTGGAGAGGTCGATGCTTTGACTGTTTTGTAGTTGGCCACGAGCCAGGTGCTTGCGAAGGATATGTGGTATGTCACCGCTGCCACAAGTACAGCCACAGGGTCAAGGATTGCACAGCTGCTGCTTTCGTTGGAACGACATACAGACCCAAGGACTTAACCCCTCAGGGTCCGGCTGGTGACCAATCCATGCCAGCGGAAAGGCCGCAAACTACCTACTGCCATATCCACGAAACACCTAATCTCACCTTAGAGATTACAAAACTTTGCCAAGCAATCGTGATTGACTCCAGACTATTACAATCACACCACTCGAGGACTGTTCTGGCTAACTTCCAGAAGGAGATAAAGTCTAACCTCTCGTCCAAAATCTCTAAAATAGGGAATAGCCAATACCTGCTCGTCCTGCCGGGCGATGTCTCAAGGACCTCTTTTCTGGCAGCAAAACATGGAGCGCTCAAGGACCTAGGGTACGTCTGGTTCCCGTGGTCGCCTAGGATCGCTGGCTCTTGAGCCAACCTTGATTATAAGGTATGGATTCGTCTTCACAAGCCGTCGCCATACGCATGGTCCCTAGACCAGCTTACACATGTCACTGCAGGGTTCGGACTTATTATCGACCATGGTAGGCTGGATAACAAAATTTCACTAGAACATTTAGACATCTTGGTGGCTTCCCCATGTCTTTCATTGATCCCGAAGAGCGTTTCCTTTTTTCTCTTGGGGGTTAGCACGGTCATCCCACTGGAGATTCTTGGCTGGGTTCGCGACCCATTCCCATTTGATGTGCCGACGGACACAACTCCATCTGAGATGGTTTTCCACGAGCGAGCCGAACACTTGGTGGTGCTGCAAACCTCTGTCCCAGTTGCCTCGTCGGAATCCACCAACCCCAAGGAACTACAATACAGCAGGGGTTTCTTCAGCGATGACCATCCCATCGACCTCCTACCAGCCGATGTTGGGGAATGGTCGTGCAGCCGTAAGTTCCTTAGGGAGCTCATTGAGACGGCGCCCTTGGACTCCGTCAAGGCGTTCCTCGACCTTCTAGTCTCTCACTCGGACAAATCTATGGTTGGTAGCGCACGGGAGACCTCCAGTCTGGTGGAAATCGGACAAAGACAGCAAATTCAAACCTCAGCACATGAGTCCAAATGGGGGACAGAACAGACCCTGGCACTGTCTCACAGTCTGCTCCCTGCAAAAGAAGGTTCTGTGCCACCTAAAGACAAAAGTGAGACAGAGGCCAGGTCACAAAAAATGGCAGAGGAAAAAATTCTCCCAATGGGCTCGCCTCATTTCTCTTATCCCAAATCTCGGCTTCAACAGGCCGCATCCTTATAGGCCCAACAAAAGGACAGCAATGGGTGAAAAAAACCAATGGGTCACTCCCCGCGTCTGGGCCAGAAGACATGGAAGCCCACAATCAAAGATCTGTAAGGAGGCCTGGGAAAGAACCCCTTATTCAAGATCATGTAATGACAGAAGCGGCCCAAGAGCCCAACGCAGATAACCTTCTATCAGATGCCTTTAAGGCAGCCCAACCTGTTAAGCGCAGCCTGGACATGAGTCTGGCTGAACCAAACTACCCCACCCCAGCATTAGGCCCATCTCACCTCAGCCATCCAATTCTATCTCCCCCGATGCCATTGTCTCCTAAACAACTTCCATCCTCCACCCTTTCACAAGATCCTGCAATGGTGCCTCCCTCACTCTCTTCTGTCCCAACACCTACAAATCAATCACCACTACCTTGCCCGGCCCCTCCCAAGCCTGCGACCACAACCGAACCGCCACAGTCCTGCCAAATCCCACCTAAGCAAACAACACCGCAACCCTCTATCCGAACCCGCACCACAAAACTCTCGGTTCCAGCCTTATCTGAGCCGAAGCGCCGGAGTGTGCGCAACCCAAAAACCCCGTCCCACCTTTCTGGTATGATCCTAACACCCTTCGGGAAAAAACTCAAAGGAAAAAAAATCCATCAAAACAGGATCAGATAAAGGGAGAATCAAGGAATTACTGCAGCGACTAGAAGAGGAAAATCTCAAGCTCACACCGCTGCGAGACGAGGATGTCCAAGAGCTACAGGACTTTGTCGAGATGGGTGACTTTCAGATGGACAGCTTTGTCAAGGCTGACGGGTCTTTCGATGCTGCCAAGGCATTCGAAGCTCTCGATGCTGCCAGGAAGGACCACGACAACACAGCACTGGACACGGCACCGCTACACACCCTAATCCAGCCATCAGGCATGGAAATCGATGGAGAAGAACCCGCCCCCCTTGATGCTGTAGACTACAGCTTGGGGTCGGAAGACGAGGACTTACTTGCTTAGGCTGCTTGCAGCACTCGACTAAACTGCCAAATATGGTAACTAGGCCATAAGTAGCTAGGAATTTTGTCTTATCTTTAGGAATTTTGTGTTTTCAATGTCATCAATAGTTTCTTGGAATGTAAGAGGACTAGGAGATGTCAGGAAATGTACGGTTGCTAAAAATATTTTGCGCGATCAATCATGTAATATCTTGTGCTTTCAAGAAACAAATGGAATGAAACAAGTTATTTTAAGTTGCGCCAAGTTTGCCCCCCAAATTTCAATGATTTTCAAGCAAAGAACGCTAACCACTCGAGGGGAGAGATTTTAACAACATGGAAAGATTTCCTTACTTTGGATCAGGCCTATGAACATAACTATTCCTGCACGGTTATCTTGCGTAACCAATCTTACACATTCATGTTGACCAACGTCTATGGCCCCACTGATGACACAAAGAAAATTGAGTTTCTTGATGAATTGAGCACAATTAGACAGTTGAACGACCTTCCTTGGATTGTGCTCGGTGATTTCAACTTACTTAGAACACCGAATGAAACAACCGGCACGAACTTCAACTTAGGAATAGCCCTAGAGTTCAACCATCGATTGAGCGAATTATCACTACATGAGATATCATTAACCACTAGGAGATTCACTTACTCGAACAAAAGAGGACGCCCAACTCTCTCTAAACTAGACCGCATATTTCTCTCACACCACTGGGACACTATGGGAAATAATCCAATGTGCACTACACTAGAGGACATACCGACAATCATCTTTGACCATGTATCTTTACTCTGCAACATAACGAAAATAGAAAATCGAAGAGTAAAGGAATTCCGATTTGAAAGATTCTGGCTGGGATTCACGAAAACTAAGGACATTGTGCAACAAGCATGGAACATCCATAACCCATCCCCGGTCTTGGCAATAGATTTCCTTAGAAGGATAGGAGCCACACGGAGGGCACTAAGCTCATGGGCAAAAAGAAAATTCAACAGAGCACCAACATTGTTGACATGGACGAAAAAGATAATCCAAGCCTTAGACAAAGCGGAGGAACATCGAGCACTACACCCCAGAGAATTTGCCTTTCGGCTCAAACTACGAGGACATGCCTATGATCTTTCGCTGATTCAGGAACATCGCTGGCAGCAAAGATCCTCCGTTCGATGGCTACAGCTAGGGGACAACAACATAAAGTACTTCCACACTGTAGCTACAAAGCGTATGAACGCAAACTCCGTGTCCAAATTACAAGTAGACGAAAACATAATTACCGATACCACGACAATAGCCCTGGCTTTCTCTAAATTCTACAAGGACATCCTGGGAGACAAAGCGGATTCGATACAACTGCCAAGCGAATTGATTCACACTACTGATCCAACAACACTTGCCTACCTGGGCGAACCTTTCTCACCGCAGGAAATACGCAAGGCAGTCTTCTCCTTAGCAAAAGGAAAGGCCACAGGGCCTGACGGATTCCCATCCGAATTCTTCCAAAACTACTGAGAAACGATACAACAAACGGTTTGCAACATGGTCCATGCATTCCACGCTAACGAACTGGATTTGTGGCGACTCAACAAGGCCACAATATCAATCATCCCAAAAGTTCAAAATGCACAAAAAATTGAGGATTTCAGACCAATTAGTGTGCTCACTACAATCACGAAGCTCATCTCGAAACTCCTCGCGAATAGGCTCCAGATTAAACTACCAGAGCTCGTCTCAAAACAACAAACAACTTTTCTCAAGGGAAGGAGCATCATGGATAGCTTCCTAATGGCAAGAGAATCGCTCATTCTAAGGAACAAATTAAAGATTCCTTCGGTAGTACTCAAGGTAGACTTTAGGAAAGCTTTCGACACGGTTTCTTGGGAATTCCTCTACGCACTCTTACAAGCGAAAGGATTTCCGACACGATGGATTCAATGGATTAAAAATATATTCATCTCCTCTTCCTCCCCGGTTAGAGTCAACGGGATTCTAGGACCCCAATTTTACCACCGGCGAGGTCTCCGACAGGGGGACCCGCTATCCCCACTCTTATTCATTCTGGCAGCAGACATTCTACAAAACCTACTGGAACATGACAGAAATAACTTCTTCACTATGCTCCAAATGCATCTAACTGCTTACTAATTCGCGGATGATACTCTGATAATCAGCGAAGCACATCCACATAACTTAACAAAACTGATGTCCATCCTCCAAACTTATGCCCGAATTTCTGGACTAAACATCAATCCGACTAAAAGTTCATTCGCCACAATTCACATTCCGACATACCTTACTGGAGTATTGGAGCATATCTTGGGATGCAAAGCTCAAAAACTACCAATGAAATACTTGGGTCTGCCATTGACCATTAAAAAACCAACAAAGGATATGTACCTACCTCTTCTGGACGCAATACAACAGAAACTTCAGGCTTGGAAAGGTAAAACTCTATCAAAGGGCGGTCGCCTAATCCTGGTAAACTCGGTTTTAAACTCATTGCCTCTACACTACATGCAGGTATTCCTATTGCCTGCTTGGTTAATCAAGCACATAGAGAGAACAAAAATGCATTTTTTCTAGAAGGGTGAAACACCCCCATCGTCAGGAGGCTATATGGTGAACTGGACGACATGTTGCTTACCCAAAGAATATGGAGGACTAGATATCTTGGACCTAAAACCTTCAATATATCACTGATACTCAAATGGGCCTGGCTTTCATACAGTCAAAAGGACACCCTATGGACTTCATTCGTACGAACACACTATGATATCCCACAACTACACAATGAGGACAATGAGTTCACCCCCACATCCCTCCCCTCTTTCTTTCTCAAAGATGTCCTATCGTTCTCACATTTCCTGCGTGCATCAACTGCTGAGCAGAACGGGAACTTACATTGGAAATGGACACCATCAGGGACTTACTCTTCCGGCTCAGCGTATCGGGCATTGATTAACCCAGGGATTATCTCTGCAACCTTCCAAATGACATGGCACTCAAAAGCACCTCTGAAGGTGAAAATCTTTATTTGGACACTACTCAAGGACAAGCTACCAACACTTCATAACCTCCAAAGGATGGGATTGACCTCAAACACTCAATGTGTGCTTTGTAATAGACAGCAGGAAACGTTGACCCACCTCTTCCTATCATGTCCAATGACGAAGACCATATGGCAAACGATAAACCCGAATCTTCCGATCAATCCCAACGAATCACCGCTGGACTATTGGCTGAAGGGCAGAAGACGACAAACGCAAGAGAATACCACGAGATGGGACACTTATACTCAAGCAGGACTCTGGGCCATCTGGAAGGAAAGAAATCGCAGGATATTCGCTGGATCGGTCTCTACTTTAGATCTATTACTACTCCAGATATCGAGTGATTCTGCATCATGGATGGACCACGGCTAACGATGAGGGGGAGCTAGACCAAGCAGGGGAAAAAATCCTTTGGCGTCTTCTCTCTTTTCTTTTCATTTCTTTCCTTTTCTTCCTTTTTCACCTTTTCCAAATAAACCATTGTACATGTAATAAACTCTTTTTAATGAAAATTGTTAAGTAGCCAAGCCTACTTTCTTCAAAAAAAAAATTTGGGTAAGGCGATCTGAAAATGGGCGTAGCTTATGGCAAATTCTAGAAAAACCAATGCCGTGCAAGGTTAAAATGGCGCAAATTATAAAATAGCTTTGGGAGATTAAAAATTGATGTGTAAACAGATCCAAATTCATAATACATACCAAGGGAAGACAAATTTGCCTATGATTACAATATTAAGATAATCCTTGTGGTTTTATTATATTCCAGACAGTGTCTGATAGTATTAAATACACTTCAGGGGATCGGGTTCACATGAGCAATTTGCAAGATTTTACATTGAACCACAACAATACTCCATATAAGCTAAGCATGAAGTCAAGCATTGTCCAGAAGTAAAACTGAAATCTACCATGTTTCGCATCTTAATGCTCGGGTATGAGGGACCTTACAATAGCATCTGCCATCCCTTCTTCCGAAATAAACATATGACCAGCTGAAGGCAGCTCATGGTATGTAATCCATGGGATTTGTTGTCCAATATACCGAGACATATGTACTGGTACCATCAAATCCTGCGTCCCATGCCACAGATGCACTGATCCTTCATTGTTAGGAAATGGATTCTCCAAGTCTAATGGACTGAAATCCCAGCTACCAAATCCAACAATCATGTCTCGGTGGAGACTCTCATAAACTCCCTGTTGTAGTACTTGTCCCTGAAAATTCAGATCATGAAAATCACTTTAGACAAAATTTCGATTGTTTCAGACAGTTTTGAATATCACTAATTATTAATTAAAAAAGTAACAAATATGTTGATGATTCTGACCACCAGAACTAGCGGCTTGTCGTTTTGGGTTTTGGTGAAAACTGGTTTTCAGTTTTTGAATCAATTTTGTTGCAACACCACAATAGCAAAAATTATAGAAAATAAATTAAGAATAGTCACAAGAAAAACAGCATACTACATATGCAGCTCTTTTGGGGCCCATCCATTTGCCCAAGACTTGCAAATCGCTAGGGGAATAGATGCGGAGATCGTCTATGATAACATTTGAAGAAGGGAAATACTTTTGTGTGTTCCACCAGTAAGTGAGCCATGGAAAATGGTGAGCTACCCAAACTGCCCATTTATCTGACGGCAGTTGGACATTCCATGCTTCCTCCGTAACATTTGCCGGAAATCCTGACCACCAGTAGTTTGCAACAGGACCAAGAAGCGCTGCTCCGGCTAGCCTATTTTTGGCTCAAGTTGAATTATTAGCAAGTATAAAATTCTTACTATTTAAAAAAAAAAAAAGAAAACAGAAAGAAAAAAGGGGGGTTATTAGTGATACCTATGCGGTATGTATTTTAGAACACTCCAAACTGCCTCACCACCCATGGAGAAACCAATGACATAAAACTTGGGGCCTAATTGCAAATAGTCCGCCATTTCTTCTATATCTGTGGCAATGCTTTTTACTGTCTTTTTTGGAAACGGGTCGCTCTCTCCATACCCAGGTCTATCGAATCCAATCAAGCTGATGCTTAGTTCTTCAAGTACTTCCTTTAAAAACCAGAGAGATATTCATTTTATTTTTACTTCTTAGGAAACTTCATTACAGAAAGAAGACTAGTTTCTTCCTCAGGTATTGCAAACACTTTTTTTTTTTTTTTGCAAATCAGCTTTTTAGTATGTGTTGGATGTCAAAGATCTTACCCAACTTAGTTTTCACTTAACAAAATTGAAAAGAATATTCAAAGTGTTTGTGATGGTATGTAGAAATTCCAGAACTAAGATATTTTGGTTCAAATTAGAGTAAATTTGCAATTTATGCTGGTCTTGACATGCAAACCTTGTTGTTTTTGTCTTTCCAGGTCTGATGCACCTACACCAACAATTGGCATTTATACTGGAGCTCTTTTACAATGTATATTTGTTGTTTTTGTCTTTCTGTCATCTGGTAATCTGGTTCACCTAAGTTAGCAACTTTTCTACCTTTTAATTATTTCATTACAGGTCTGATCTAGTTACCGAGTTTGTTGAGGTCACAGGGCCCGATTAAATTTGTTTCTTCCATATATAGTAAAAAGTTTAAATCCCTTCGAAGAAATCATGTGAAATACTACTATATATAAATCTCATTATCGACCAAAAAGTTATGCAACATCAGCAAAGACAAAAGAGAAACACCTGAGATACTTCTAGAGCATCGTGTCGGCAACAGTCAAAACCATGAATGAAAATGATCTTGTGTTTGGCCTTCTCTTTTGGTACTCCGTACTCCACATATGCCACATGTCTTCCATCTTTCAGTGTTGCTCTCGCAGAGGTAATCGGGGGACCATTTGCGGTGCCACATATCTTAGGTGGTGGCGGTTTGATCGGCTCAAAGATCAATCCGGCCAATAAAACCAATAATGGCACAGCTGCCAGTCTTTTAAACATTTCTGTTAGAAATGTGCTTTAGATTTGCATTGAGATGAGAAAATGATATGTGCTGTGTGCAGAATATATACAAGATAATGGGGAATCAGATCTAAATAAAGTCAAAGATCAGTCTGGAACTGTTCAAATCTACTGCTCAGAATGAGATCTTCTAACGCGCAGCAAAAATACTGTGTGTGCTGTGCAGAAAATCTCAAATTAATATCTCAAATTCTGTGCTGTGCAGATTCGTGCAAGCAAAACTGTATAATATCTAACTTTCTGAATTAAATCTGAACTGTCCGTAACCTACAGTACAGAAAATCTGAACCGTCCATAACTGCTTCTGCCCCGGGTGCCCCCATCCAAATTAATGCACAACTACTCGAACAAAAGTTTTGGTTGCGTGAAACTTAATTGTAGATCTAGATTACTGCAAGTTTTTTTTTTCGATCATCTAGATTACTGCAAGTTGACATTAAAAATTGTGAAAGGCCTTTAACCTCCAGACATGTGGTATTTACAAAGTAGAATGAAACAAAATACAATTCAGTATCTTAATGTATACTCATAATAGACTGGTAGGGAACACAATTAATTAATAGTGAAAACAATTAAGCTTCACGAAAACCCAGCTGTAATGCGTTTTTTTTAATTCCTCTTTGACAATACGCAAACCAAATCATGTACTAATATATCGTAAGCTTATTACAGGTTGTCTAATCAATGTAATTTAGACATAAAATTAAGTATCAAAGAAAGTTATGAAGATCTGATTTGATTAGAGTTTGAGAAGAGCTTTAAAATATAATTTTGGTTCTATTGGTGACTGCGTTGGAGCTTAGCGACATGACAGATCGCTAGATGTTCAACCAAAGTTGTGAGGAAGGAACAATTCGAGATACCCGTTGTGGTGATGGGTCTGACCAACGTCATGTCATTGGGCCCAACCGCCAGGATGCTGGGAGGCACCGACATGACAGGTAGCTAAAACTTAAGTTGATTTGGTCAGTGAGACAAGATGGCGAATTGGACCCCTATGATTTTCTCTAACCTGTCACAACGGTCGTGCTCAGTGACATGATGGTCGGAATGTCAAAAAAGATCTGGAGCTATTCTTCTATATATCAAGTTGCGTGATTTCGAGAAATAATCAAGAAAGTCATGTACAAGCATCCAAAAACTCAATTAGTATTTTGAGATAGTTTTGAGTGTTTCGAGGATATATTCTCATTTTGAGTTGTAGTGAGATTTGTGTGCGATCTTATTTATTTTGATTTGATTCGTGGAGGATCATGATCCTGTTGGGTTACGAACAGTTCAAAACCCGTCAATTGACCTAAGCAGCGGAAAGACCGTAAAACAAAAATTTTACGTCTGACTTAAGCCAAGGATTAAGCAGGGTATGTCGGATAAACCACAGAGGGTGTCCACCTCTCGTTTATCCCTAACATCAAAACCCTACTTAATCCCTAAACAGATCTACTCCTTAATTGAATTCTAAAACTTTAATCTACTACAAATTAAATAGATTAATATAACATTAATACCTTGATCCAAATTCGAATTGGACCGCAGAAGACTCAAAAGACCGAATCACAGACGCTCTTCTCCCCGGAGTATCAGACGTCTGGTACCTCTACCAGATGTCCACCAGGACGACCCGAGAGCGGCTTACTTCTCCTGCCAGAAATATCAAAAGCCGTGATATCCCGCAAAAACACTATTCACCGAGATAAGAACTAAATGAATATCTTTACGACTCGCAGTTATTCAAATATGAAATACTGCTCCTTTCGCAAAAATACTAATTTTCTGAATCCCGTAAATAACCGTATACGAGAAAGAGAGAAAGTATATTTATCGATACGAATTCGAGTTAACGAGTACGAGTCGATTTTTTGTGTATCTTTTCTCTCTCCCTCTACCCCTCTATTTATACTAAAATGAAGAGGTGCCAAATTACCAAAATTACCCTTGGAAAATATGAAAGGACCAAAATGCCCCTATGGACATGTGCATGTCGGCACAGAAAATTCTCATGAAATTCATTGCCGACCTCACTTGCCGACTTACCATTTTGGCATGAGCCAAAATAGTCAAAGTGCCACATTTCATTTTGCATGTTGGCATGTGAAAATTTTTGGCCGACATCACTTTGGTATATGCCATGTTGGCATGGTAAATGAAAATTCAATTCATTTGACCATATCACCATGTCGACATGCCTTTTTTTTAATTATTTTTATTTATATATTTTTAATTAAGATTTTAATTAATTTTTAATTAAGGTTTTAATTTGATAATGACTTTCATCCCAAATTCAAAATCATAATTAATATTTAAATCTAAATCAAATATATATAAACATACATAAACATATAATTGTTCTCAACAATTATATTTCTCAGGGTTTGGTATTGGTTCGGTTGCGGTATGATTTTATACAACGTATCGTATACGTTTATAAATTCAACCGTTTGTTTTTTCTTATCATTTTATATGACGTATATAATTTAATTATATCGCATATAATTAATTATAATCATCTTAATATTAATTATAACCTATTTATAATTAATCATTAAGATTCTCTAATTTAGCTCCTATACGGTGTGACCTAATAGGATCTGCGTTATGTTGGTAAATCGAATTAAAACCATTTTAATTTCTATAATCATAGGAGACATCTGACATCTGGGTTATGACCATCCAATTACACAGACGATGTTGTACTTATGCAATATCACGATCCACTAAACATTTTAGTCGTGTTAATTCTTTCGTCTCACAGTATCAGATTAGTTTCAAGGTAGGTGTGTGTCATTCTTGCAAACTTAATCTTTTCTCGAACTTGAGCAGACTATCAAATATAATTACTCTTGTAATTATACCGCATGCAGATAATCCTACTCTATCAAGGGGCCCAGTGATACTGTAACTCGTATCAAGATACGAGGGACAATAGTACTTTCAGTAAACCATCACTACCTCAACTAAGCTATGTATACCGAAAAGGCAGAATTTCATATAAAGGCCTCTAAAACTTCAATATTACATATTTAGCCACTAAAATATCATAATTACATATTTAGCCATTTAAAACACAAAATGTTTCATACAAAGGCTTCTAAAAGTTCAATATTACATATTTATCCACTCAAATTTCATAATTACATATTTATTCAAGTAAAACACAAAATGTTTTATTATTGTCCAGCATAACTGCAAATTAATAAATTTAATGTAAATTAACAATTAAATGGTAATTACCACTCTAAAACACTAAATGAGGTAGGAAATTGAAAACGGGTCGGGCCAGGTCGGATCGGGTCAAATTCGCCGAGTAAACGGGTTGGTCGGGCCACGAGTTTGTCGGACCAGATTTGGAAAGAAGGGTATAATCATTAGCTTCTTTATTTCACACCGCTTCTCCTCTCCTCTATTTAGGTATTTCACAAAATTCGTATGTGTTTGACCCGGCTCGAAAACTCCGAGATCGCGATCTGGCCCGGCCCAACCGGAGGCAAACTCGTCCAAAAAACTCTAGAGTCGAAGACGGGTAGTGACCATTCTTTTTGGAAAAAACCTGTGTTAAAACTCGTGCGGACACTCTAAAACACTAATAGAGGTAGGGAATTAAAAACGTGTCGGGTTGTGTCGGGCCTAACTCGCCCGAGTGACGGGTTGGCCGGGCTAAGCCGACGGGTTTGCGAGTCAGTTTTAACACAAGTTTTTTCCAAGAAGTATGGTCGCTATCCGTCTTCAACCCTCGCTTTTTTTACGGGTCCGCACGAGTTTGCCTAGGGTCGGGCCGTCGGGTCGCGGCCTTAGGGTTCAGGCCGAGTCGAGTTTGTATTTATGAGATTTTAGTGGCTAAATATGTAATATTGAAGTTTTAGAGGCCTTTATATGAAATGTTTTGTGTTTTAAATGGATAAATATGTAATTATGAGATTTAAGTGGCTAAATATGTAATATGGAAGTTTTAGAAGCCTTTATATGAAATTCTGCCTACCGAAAAGCTATCGTTATGACTACGTTTTACCGACAACGTTAGATAACAATCACACATACACATCTCTTAGTATGAAAGATGAATACCTCATACTTTAGAACTTAACACTGAATGAAAACATTAATGACACGTACACAATTCCATTTAATGTTTCATTCGAGGTCTGTCAAATACTATGTTCTTCTAACATGTATTCATGTGATTAAAACGACATCTCATGTCTATGGTTTGTAAAACTTAACCATCTTTTAATCCACATTCTAACCTTGTAACGGTAAATTAGTGTTCCTGCTAATTACCTTGGTTAGAGACTTTTAAGAATATATATCATCTATATTATGAAGTTTCACAATTCCAGTTATTGACTCAAGTCAGATAAAGGAATGATTCATAAATTCAATAATACTCAAGGTAACAAAGTGACAATTTATTAATCACACAATTCATGAACAAAACTTTATGATAATTTATCGTATTATTGACTTCTAGATTATTACAAACTAACAGATCCGTGGATGATCATATTGAGATTTGTGTGTGATCTCATTTGTTTTGTTTTGATTCATGGAAGATTGATGCGTGCGTGGCTGGCATTTTGATTGAAAGTGTACAACCTTGTTATAATGTATTGGGGGAGACTAAGGTCAAGTATTAGTGCGGAAGCGTTTACAATAATTACAATTCAAGCATTTAGACCTTAATCACCTAGCTAAAATTTTTAGCAAGCAAGTGTTGGAACCGGGGGGCTTAATTTCAAGCAATTCTAGAAATACCGAGGTCTAATTGGCAATGACAATCAAGTTTTACAATTCAAGCATAAGCAATTTCTCAACTAAATTAATAATGAAAATAAATAAAAGAGTATAGAAAGTGCAAACAAAGCAATCTAAGAGATACAAAGATTTTAACGGAGTTCGGATATTGACGATCCTACTCTCCGGGACTCCCGACACCCGACACAGTAACAAAGTCAAGCCGATTCACTAGACAACACAAGTGAATTGCAACTTCAGAATTGGGGCTCTCTTACACATACCGGTGGAGCACCAAATCTAACTGGATGTCGAATTTGATCTAACTTACACGCATCGGTGGAGAACCCAGCCAACAAAAAACAAAAGAAAACGTATTTGAACGAGATAGATAATAAGATAATGAACACTCAATACAATCTCTTAATGAGTTTAGAAAAATTAGGATCAATGAAATTGAGTCTTTGAGCTAAGGTTTGGCTATGTGTTTCAAGCTCAGCAATGGTGGAACAAAGGATTTTGCAATATGAGATTGTTGTAAAAGAAAGGGGTGAAGGGTCCCCTTTTATAAAGACTTGCATTCTTGGCTGAATTCTTTAAAACGTTATATAACTCTACAAAATGTAATAGAACATTTTACTCCTGAATTTGATCATTGGAGTTGTCAGAATTCGACCGTTAGAACCTACTTTTATCTCCTAAAACGTTATACAATGTTTTGAAACGTTACACAATGTTTCTTCCAGATTTTGACTGTTGGAATTGTCAGAAATTTGACAGTTATATAGAATTTATTTCTTACAACGTTTTATAACATTTTAGAGTGTTATATAACGTTTTGGATCATTTGTGGAAATTCTGTCATTTATGGTCCTGGTAATTTCTTTGTGTAACTTATTGTACAAAGTTATATAACGTTTTGTCATAGTTTTTGTTTTTGACTAATTTTGGCTCAATCTCATTAATTCAAAATTATTTTAAGATCAAAGAGAATCAATCTAGCATCTAAAAGTCTTGAGATCTTCATGCTTGATTGTCTTGAGCTTCAAACGATCATAACTTTTGACTCGTAACTTCGATTTCAGCGTTCTTCGTGGCGTTGGAAAGCTCACGATGAATTCTACAGTCAATATCGGGCTAGCCCGTACTGGATCACTTTTAGGCCCATCGAAGATCGTTTGAATCCTAAAAGCTCCTCTTGAAGATTTCCTACAAAAATTCTCAAAAGACAAAGCCTTGTAAAATTCAAGAGTTGGTTTTGCAAATCGACAAATCCGAGACATTGCTTGTTATAAATCTCCCTCTTTTGATGATTTGCAAAGCCTAAGTGAGGGCAAAATTAAAAATTTGAGAATTTTTCAACACTTGTTATTTTTCTCAAGTATGACCACATTCTCCCCTTTTTGGAAATCGACAAAAGAGAAATATTGGATAATAAAAAATAAGCCCCCCCCCCCCTCAATTTATGCACAATTATAATTTGAGCAACAATCTCCCCCTCAATATTTGCAATTTAGCCTATATATATTTATAAGTTTGATTGATAGCCCTAGATAATAAGTTTAAAGTATAGTGAAAGCGAATTTGGAATTTATGGCTTAATCAAATTACACGTTTGATTACAAATTAAGGCTCAATTCTTTTTATTTGCTCCCATAAATGTATGGCAATTGGTATTGGGGGAATCAACCTACAAACCTTCTAAGTTTGACCTTTGGGCATGCAAGCAACCTCTGATTGACTGCTTTCCTTCCTAATGGCGCAATCTAATGAGATGTGATCATGTTTACAACAATAATTGCACATGATACTAGTGGGAGGATACCATTAGCTTTAACAAATATAGTATGATAATCAATTCTTAACTCTTTAGCCTTGTTATTTGGTTGATTAAGATTAGGCTTTCGCAATTGAGTTGGTTGAGATACAAACATTGGTATTTGATTATGGTTAAAACCAAGTTGAACAAATTTCTTGAATTTTGGTTTATATGCCCACCCATTTGGTCCCTTATAATATGCATTGTTGGACCAAGAGAGGTTAAAGTATATTGGGACCGGTTTGGATTTGGCATAGTTACCATTATTGAACCGGTATTAAAAGCATGATTTGGTATATTTCTAGAATTTTGGTGACTTGCATTTTTACCCTTGTCAATTTTAAAATGGTTTTCCTTATTTTTAGAATTATGAGGGTTCTTGGGTGGTTAAGAAGAGGGTGATATTCTCTTGTATCTCAAATCTGATTTGTTATGCGGCTCTTGTCCCTCATACAGTTTATTTAAATCAATTCTAGTCAAGCTTTTAAAAAACGGAGTTTAAACTTCAGTTAAACCGGTTTAACGGGAAAAACTTGTCATGGCGTTAAGTTTTCAGGAAAAAACGTTTTTAACTGGTTTTCTGCAGTTTAACGGTTTTAACTCTGTTTTAACTCCGTTTAAACCGTGTAAATCCGTTAAAATCTGTTAAAATCAGGCCGTTTTAACGCCATTTTTTATTTTTTTATTTTTTATTTGTGTTTTTGCTGGATGCTTACTGTAATGTACTTGGTGATTTGTCAACTTGTTGAATTAATTTAGTTTTTCAATTTTTGTTTACTATTTTATTAACTTGGGATTAGTTATTGTGAGCTTAGTCGGGTAGTTACTAGTGTTATGATGATGTGTTGATTGTTTGGGTACACTGGTCTTGTGTGTTATATTGATGCTGGCATGAGATATTATTATGTTGGTACAACTTATGCAATTGGATAGTGGAGGTTATAAAAAATACACATTTCAAAATAAAATACATTCTAAATTCTAATTATTAAACATATCATATAACATCATTTATATTTTTAAACAATGAAAAATGCAACAATGCTAATAATAATGTTAAATATATTATATAATATATAGTTACATAGAGTCATACATATGACAAAAGTGTGTATGTTTGCACCATAATTTGGTCTAAAATAAATAAATAATAGACAAAAAATGGTTGGCCGTTTTTTAATTTAACTTCCGTATAATTCCGTTTTAACGTTAAACCGTTAAGCGACCACCTCACCGTTAAGGGTCGTTAAACGTTTTTTAAAAGCTTGATTCTAGTCTTGTTTGATTTACTAGAAGATTTTAAAAGTATATTTTAAGTTTCAATTTTATTTATTTTGGACTCAAGCTCTCATGTACTTTGTTACTCAAACCCCCGATTAGCAAGGGTTTGATTTGTCTCAACGAGGAGTTTATTTAGTCTATCAATTTCAAGTTTCAAACCCTCCTTATTTGAGATGTCATTATCATAATCATCATTCGAGTCATCATCGGATGAAATTCCTAAACAAAAATTAACCTCATTGGGCTTATGATCTAGATATACATTTGCCTCATTATTAGAGGTTGAAGCGCTAGTGTTTTCTTCAATTCGTCTTGCATGAGATGTGCTAGCTTCTTCATCGTTCATCATCTCAACTATCTCCTTCTCCTTATCGGGCTCTTCTCTTAGCCCAAATTTTCTTAGGAGTTGCCAATTCGGATTATGTATGTCAATATGAAACCTACAAGTAAACCATGGAGAGTTACAACTTACATTTGTCGACAAGAAATAACCATAATCATTGATACTCTTTGTGAAGTTTTTGGTATTTCAAATGTTGGAGAAGAGGTTTATCCATTAGAGTTTGGTCAACTGATGCTAATCAATTTGATTACAAGACATGATTTGGAGCACATAATATACAACAAAAACTTATCATTACTCATCTTTCGGCCATTTATCGTTTGGAGTTCCTTTTCATCAACAACATCTTGACCCTTAAAGCAAAATTAAAACCAATCTAGAGATGAATGCCATGTACTTACTTAGCATTTGGTATGCTATGATAAGGATGTTCAAATTCCATACATCATCTTGAACCACATGAAATTTGTCTTGACCAATGCCACCAAGTTTTTACACTATCCTCATCTCTTAACCCAAATCATGACCCATGTCGGCCTAAGAACTTCTAGAAATAATCAACCGGCTTTTAAACCCGACAACCATGTTAATATACTTGACTCAAGTGGATGGGTCAAAGATAAGAGCTTTTGTGAACCAAGTAAGAAATATAAGGTTAATCAATAGATTTTAGCACCAAATGTGGCATCAAACCAATGGGACAATTCAGATGAGTGCCTTGATGCTCTAATGGAGAACTAAGTACCCGAAAAGAGAAGGAGAGAATAAGCAAGCTCATCACATCCTCCACCTAGTCCTTTAAGATCGAAACCAATGGAGAATGTGTTCTTTGAACCTCCATCGCAACTTCAACCTCAAGCACAACCGGAACAACAAGACAACACCTTTTCAAGACCTCCTCAACCCACAAGATTGACATTGGCAAGTGTGCAACAACTCTCAAATCAGTTATATGATTTTACGTTGCACGATATGGAGTACTATAGAAGGGTTGATGAAAGGTTCGATGAAACTGATGCTTTTCAAGAATAATATCAAGCATCTTGGATTGAGAGATACGAGTTTTAGGATCCATTGCATGAGTACGACAACATTTAGACCTTGTGAGAAAGGGGACAACATTTTGTAGTAGCTAAAATTTCTTTAAGTTGTAATTTGCTATGCTCCGTTAAAAACTTGTTTTATGTACTCATGATGTTTTGTATGCATGTTCTTAGATTACTATTATACTTTTAGTGCATCTATATGATTTGTCTATTGCATTCATATCTTGCTATGTCTCTTGATAATTGCTTTCCTTATTCTTGAATTGAAAAATACTAATTGAAATTGATAACATGTGTCTTATTTGTAAATCTTATATCATTAAGAGTAAAATTAAAACTTGATTTGTTTAAAAATACGTGCTAAAATTCAAGGGGAGCTTATGTATTTGAGGCTTTTGCCAAATTTTGCAAAAATGAGGAGAAATGTTATGATGTGCATCTATGTTATGCACATCACATATGGTTTTGCAAATTTTCAAAATGGAGAATTTGTTGGATTAAACTCATCTCTTATTTGACAATTTACAAAACAAATCAGTAGTAACATTGCACAATTGAGTTTTGGTGTGATGCAGGTTAACATAGGTACAACAAGATGTTGCAAAGGCTCAAACATGCTTAACGCAAGTCAAGACATTTCCAGACATCAAGATATGACTTCACAGAGCCTGGTGTTGCAGTAACGCTTCCCAAACCCGTCACAACGAGTCAGCAACCCGTCATAACGGGTGTCCAACCCGTCATAACGGGTTAGAAGGAAAAGAGCTGAGTAGAGAAGGTGTTTCACAGAGCCATGCATTATAGTAAATCTCCAGAAACGCGTCATAACGCCTTGCCAACCATTATAATGAGTGACTAACCCATTGTAACGGGTTTCTACTCAAAATGACTCAGAAGTCAGTCAGAAAATCACAGAAAGACAATTTTGAAAAGGTGCTCATTGTAACGAATTTCATAACGCATTACAGGACTGTGTAACGCTCCATGCCATTTTCAAAGTTTCAAAACTCTAAGAAGTATTCATAATATATATATGAAGAGAATACGAACCAGAAAAAAACATCTGAAACCTTCCACAAACTTTCAAATATCAAATTGAACACTAAAAAAACAACAAAACATTCTCTTATTGCTCACTAAATTTGAGAGCATTATTAATCTAATCCAACTATCTTTATTCTTTATGACGCAGAGAACACTAAAAACAGGTGCCGAGAATACCTCCAGTTCGCGCACATACAGTTTTTTCGCTTCAACTCTTTGCTTCCCCCACGTGAATCACGACTCTTCTCTTCGCTTCTCTCTTTTCGCGTTTTCACCACCCCGCAAGTCCGCAACCACCCAATCCGAAGTCGTCCAAAACCTGTCAGTCTCCCTCTCGCTTTTACAAGGACCGGATTTGTTTAACCCCCAGCAAAATAAGTCAAATGGGCAGTTTACCGAGATGGTATTTTACGGAAGCTGATCTTCTACCGCGCAGCATCGAGCGGACGGTTCAGATTTTCTGCACTATAAGTTATGGACGATCTAGATTTGATTCAGAAGTCTGATATTATAAAATTTAGCTTGCACGAATCTTAATACAAATAAAAAACTGAAATTTTTTGCGCATCACGCACAGTATCGGTGTTGCGCGGTAGAAGATCTCGTTCTGTATTTTACCCCCAACGAAATAAGTCAATGGGTATTTTACCATGATCTAACTGATGTCTTCTTGTTGATTTTAACTTGATCGTAAATTCGGAGACGTGTGTAAATTTGGAGAAGTTGTGTGTTGTCAATAAATGCCCAAGCAATAATAGCTGGGCCCAGCTTTCCAAGGGGAATAAATAATCTAATTAGATTGACAACAACGGGTTAGGAATTTTAATTTTTAGTCTAATCTTAGGCACAATAATCTTTTAACAAGTTTAGATTTGTATGGGTGATTTATTGTTTATTATTATTTTCTTTTATTTTTTTAAAGCTAATACATAGATACATCATACAGCATTCTCGAATCTTGGTGTCACCATAGTCTTTTTTCACTGGTTTAATAAAGTCATTAAAGTAGGCACTACTTAAATAAAGTTTCATCTTGTACTGTTTCTTGTTGCTTTGTTTCAATTAGTTTAATTCCATTGTTTGGTTGGAATCTCATTTAAAATTAGCCAGTCTTGCTCTTTCTTGCAAGTTTCAATTTCAGAATTGTTCAATCATTAGGACAGTATTTTATTATGTTAGATTATTTATTGAGGTTGCTCTGATCGGTTGTTGCAATTATTGTCCTTTGAATCTTTGGATATGCACAAAACAACCAAGGCTGTGATTCAGCTTTTTTTCATTTTTTTTTTTTTTGTTGAAGAAACAGGATCCCTTGTTCAGCTTCATCTGATTTCTATAATCAAAGGTTAGTAGGAAGCTAATAAATATATGTATTTTACAGGTCAGTTCTGGACTTCTGGTGAAGTTTGCCTTCACTATTTAATAGTTCCCTATGTTCCCTGCAGTCTGTGTATACATATAAGATATGTCTCATTCTATTTCGTAAAATATCTCATGAAGTCTGCAAGATAAAAGGACTCTCACAATTTTTAAATTTCAACTTCCAGCAATCTAGATGCTCTGTTATTGATAGGGCCTCTTTGCAATCGGTCCGTACTCGAGCTCACCTGCAATGGCCCGCCTGGGCGGCCCGCTCTTATTCAGGATCATGACCCGGTAAAGAAATGACCCATTATGGTCATTTCTCTAGTTGGCCTATAAATAGTAAGGGTTAGGAAGCGATTTGAAGTTAATGGCTGCTTGTTTAGGATTAGCTATTGCGTTATTCTCTATTTTCCTTCTTTTAATTGACTCTCTCGGCTTAGATTAATAAAGATACATTTTTTCTTCTCTCGGTCCCCATTGTTATCTAATTCCCTATTTTAAACCTCTCGGCCCAAAATACACAAGATCGAGATCATTGATGCTTTCATTGAGAGCTTTTCTTTTCTCTCTAAAACTCATGTCCCTCCCCTTCGGTCCGACCCCGTCGAGAGTGTTGGCTCAAACTTTTCTAAGTTTGTTGATTTACAAAATCAAATTGAATTTAACCATTTCTTATCTATTAAGTTTAATTGTAGGGGCATTCAAGCAAAATAAAAAAAAAGAACACAAGAAATGATTAAGGATGACCCAAGAGCAAGTTTAGAAGATCAAAATCAAGATGAAGACTTGCTTAAGTTAATTAGATCTTAGTTCTATTTAAATTTGGATACAAAAGAGCAAGGAAATCCAAACCAAACAGTGTATAGCGTTATAACGCTAGATGTCCAAAATGGTAATTTCTGGCCAAAAAAAACCTAGATCGAAACAAGATAGCGTTATAACGCTAGATATAGCGTTATAACGCTATAATGCTGAAATGTTCAAAATGAATTTTAAAATAGAAATTGAATCAATAAAATTTCAAAACATCAAGAATATGTCTTAGATATAATTTAAGTTTAGGAATATGAACTTTATTTGATCAAAAACATCTTTTGAATTAGTAGCAAATTAATCAACACAAAATTTCAGAGAGTTGGCGTTATAACGCCAGACTTGGCATTATAACGCCAAGATAATCAAGTGCCAAAAAATGGCTAAGTACAGAACATTTCCTGAAGAAATTTGGTATAGCGTTATAACGCTAAATTTGGCGTTATAATGCCTGACAAATTCCAACGGTCAAATGTACTTTTCTGACACAAGTTAGCATTATAACGCTATGTTTTGTAGATAACTTGGCATTATAACGCTCTGTGAAAGTTGTACGATCAAGATCCAACGGTCATATTATTTGTCCTGACACAAGATAGCGTTATAACGCTATGATTTACACATGAAATAGCGTAATAACGCTATGTGGCGCAAGAATGCCTTTGGCCAGAATTGTACCCTATATAAACCCTTCTCCCTCAACAATTGTTGATGTTGATCTTATTAACTCAAAACCCTTATGTTCACCATTGTTGAGCTTAGTTCCAAATAGCCAAATCCTTGCTCTAGTCCCAAGTTTAATTAGCTAAATTTAATCTAGGGATTATAGAGAGTTTAGTTGTTTGAGTGATTATCTTTGATTCTCTTCCATTTAGAAATTGTCAAATTTGTGAGTGTGTGTGTTGCCTTGAGCTCCACCGGAGTGTGTAAGTGAGTTCAAGTAAGTCGGCTCGATTCTCCATCGATGTAAGCGAGATAGAGTCCGATGTCGGGTTAGAGTTGGCAGCTCCACCGGTGTGTGTAAGAGAGCCCTAATTTTGAAGTTGCAGCATTAAGCAAGCGATTGTAGTTTAATGTAGCGAACCGGGCTTGTTACCGCAAGAAGCGGGGGCACCGGAGACCCGGAGAGTAAGCGAGGCATCCGTGCACGCCAAACTCCGTCAACACGCAATTGAGCTTTTCTCTATTTACATTTTCTCAATTCAATTAGTTTAAATTGCTTGATTTGTTTGTGAATTGAATTGAGTTGTGCTTGAATTGCTTGATTAGGGAATTAATCAAATTGATTGTTGAATTGCATAAATTGAATTGTTTGCCATAGTTTGTGAAATTTGCAATTAGGTCTCTATTAGGTTGAATCGAGCAAAAATTAATTAAGTACCTAGGCCCCTAGGGTCTACAAAGTGGTATCAGAGCAAGTTGAACTTGCTAATTAGAGTAAATTTTAATTAGAAGCAAAGGTCCAAAATGACATCCTCAATACATATCGAGAAACCTCCAATATTTGATCAAAATTGCCAAAAATTTTCATTTTGGAAATTATCAATGACACTTTATTTGAAAACAATTGAGATTTAGAATGTGGTATAGATAAAAGAAAATTGCAAAAACAAAATAGGGAAAATACCTATGCCATTAATATCCTACTTACCTTCATTGATGAGTCCATATTTGAAATAATGGATGGAGTTGATTTTGAAAGTGCATTTAAAATTTGGAATACTCTTCTAAAACATTTTGATTGTGAGTCAATTTCAAAAGGTACCGATTTAACATTTCAAGAATCAATTTTCGAAAAATGTAGTAAAGAAGATGATGAAGCAACTCCTTCAAAGAAAGAGGAAGATGAACCGACATGCTCAACTAGCTACATAGACAAATTAAAGGGCAAGTCAGTGGTGCAAAACGAAGAGTTGGAATGCTCAACGTCATAGTGTCGAGCTAGTGAGGTAGACTCAACCTCAATTTTAAATATTATGGATAATACAACGTCAATATCACCAAGAAATAAATTGGAAAATGCATTATCTAAACGAAATAACCCTTGTTGAAATGCTCAAAATGACACAATTGAGAAATTAAAACGCAAAATGTTTGAGGTTGAATCTAGGGTTAAAGATTATGAGCTAAAAATGCAAAATCTTGCAAAATTGGAAAAGAATTGCGAAACTCAATTAAGGAAAATTGGGTTATTGAATTCAAAAGTACAAACTCTAGAAACCAAAAATAAAGCATTAAAATCCTCTAGTGCCTTGAATAATAGCACTAAAATTGAGTTGAGCAAAATATATGAGGGACAAAAGCCTCATGTAAAATTAGGTGTAGGGTATAAGAAGAGTTCATCTTCTCATTTACCATCCAAAGAACCAAAAGGCCCTAAAAATGAGGTAAAACAAATGGGCAAGAATGACAAGGAAAAAAATGCAAAAGTCCCAAAGAAGGACAATGTACCAAATCATGCATTTAGGTACTGGTTCAACAATGGAGGTCATACCAAATCCAAACCGGTACCTAGGTATTTCAACCCTTCATGGTCAAACAATGCATATTTTAGGGGACCAAACGGTTGGGCATATGAACCAAAACGCCATACAATTGCCCAATATGGTGTGAGACACAATAAAAAACCAAAGATTGTGCCCCCAAACAAATCTTGTGCCTAAGCCAAACTTCAATTTTGTGTATTAATCTAACAACAAGGCACAACAATTGAGAAACATTACTGAACTAGGTTTGTAAAGGCTAACATGTTAAATGCAAATGGTAATCCTCCAACTAGTGTCATATGCAACTATTGTTGCAAGCATGGGCATATTTCGTTGCAATGCACCCTTAGGAAGGGAAGCAACCAACCAAAGGTTGCATGGGTGCCTAAAGGACAAATTTAGAAAAATTTGAAAATTGAACCCACTATACTAATTGCCATATATTTAAGGGGAGCAAAACTTAGATGAAATGTGCACTATAAAACTCAAACAAACTAAAACAAATAATTGCAAGCCCTAATTCCAAAATACGCTTTCGCAAAACATTTTTAAACTTGTTATTTAAGGCACCATGATTTTGAAAAATGCACTAATTGAGGGGGAGCCTTATTGTTCAAATTATAATTGTGAATTAAATCAAGAGAGAATTATCAAATTGAGGGGGATCAATGCTTTAAATTGAAAATTTTAAGATGCACCTTTTGTTTGATTTCCAAAAAGAAGGAGAAATTATATGTGCCATATTGAGATTAAACACAAAATTATTTGGGCACATATATTTAAGGTTTTGTAAATCAACAAAAGGGGAGATTGTTGGCTCAAACTTTCCTAAGTTTGTTGATTTGCAAAATCAAATTAAATTTAACCATTTCTTGTGTATTAAGTTTAATTGTAGGGGCATTCAAGCAAAATAAACAAAAGAACACAAGGGATGATCAAGGATGACCCAAGAGCAAGTTTAGAAGATCAAAATCAAGATGAAGACTTGCTTAGGTTAATAGATATTAGTTCTATTTAAATTTGGGTACAAAAGAGCAAGGAAATCCAAACCAAACAGTGTATAGCGTTATAACGCTAGATGTCCAAAATGGTAATTTCTGGCCAAAAAAAACCTAGATCGAAACAAGATGGCGTTATAACACTAGATATAGCGTTATAATGCTATAATGCTGAAATGTTCAAAATAAATTTTAAAATAGAAATTGAATCAATAAAATTTCAAAACATCAAGAATATGTCTTAGATATAATTTAAGTTTAGGAATATGAACTTTATTTGATCAAAAACATCTTTTGAATTAGTAGCAAAATAATCAACACAAAATTTCAGAGAGTTGGCGTTATAACGCCAGACTTGGCATTTTAACGCCAAGGTAATCAAGTGCCAAAAAATGGCTAAGTACAGAACATTTTCTGAAGAAATTTGGTATAGCGTTATAATGCTAAATTTGGTGTTATAACGCCTTACAAATTCCAACGATCAAATGTACTTTTCTACACAAAATAGCATTATAACGCTATGTTTTGTACATAACTTAGCATTATAATGCTCTGTGAAAGTTGTACGATCAAGATCCAACGGTCATATTATTTGTCCTGACACAAGATAGCGTTATAATGCTATGATTTACACATGAAATAGCGTAATAACGCTATGTGGCGCAAGAATGCCTTTGGCCAGAATTGTACCTTATATAAACCCTTCTCCCTCAACAATTGTTGTTGTTGATCTTATTAACTCAAAACCCTTATGTTCACCATTGTTAAGCTTAGTTCCAAATAGCCAAATCCTTGCTCTAATCCCAAGTTTAATTAGCTAAATCTAATCTAGAGATTATAGAGAGTTTATTTGTCTGAGTGATTGTCTTTGATTCTCTTTCATTTAGAAATTGTCAAATTTGTGAGTGTGTGTGTTGCTTTGAGCTCCACCGGAGTGTGTAAGTGAGTTCAAGGAAGTCGGCTCGATTCTCCACCGGTGTTTGTAAGCGAGATAGAGTCCGGCGTCGGGTTAGGATTGGCGGCTCGACCGGTGTGTGTAAGAGAGCCCCAATTTCGAAGTTGTAGCGCTAAGCAAGCGATTGTTGTTTAGTGTAGCGGACCGAGTTTGTTACCGCAAGAAGCGGGGGCACCGAAGACCTGGAGAGTAGGCGAGGCATCCGTACAAGCCGAACTCCGTCAACATGAGATTGAGCTTTTCTCTTTCCTTTTTTATCTATTTACATTTTCTCAATTCAATTAGTTTAAATTGCTTGATTTGTTTGTGAATTGAAATGAGTTGTGCTTGAATTGCTTTATTAGGGAATTAATCAAATTGATTGTTAAATTGCATAAATTGAATTGTTTGTCATAGTTTGTGAAATTTGCAATTATGTCCCTATTAGGTTGAACCGAGCAAAAATTAATTAAGTACCTAGACCCCTAGGTTCTATAGAGAGGACCAGATTGTGGTTAGTCTCGGTATGGCTCGAGCTACACCGCCTACCCCAACCTCCAGCTCATCCCCTACTCCCCATAATGACTCAACCCCGACATCCATACCCTCCCAACCACAATGACCACTCAGGTTACCCAGTCGGCTATACCCACTCCTTCAACCCGTGTCGCTGAATCCTTGGAGCAAACCCAAGTCCCACAAGAAAATACCCGAATCTATGACCCTTTCATCGTCCTCGTTCCCCCAGACTTGATAGGCCATGTGCCACCTCCAGCCCCCGTCATGTCGCAACCTCCACACCATCTACCACTACCTCTTCGGCAACTCCCTATCGAGTTCTCACATCTAACCCCAATATACCCTTGCTTCCACTCCATGCATCACATACTATCCCCCTTAGCGCCCTACCAATCCAATCATCCTAACCCCACCACCAGCCAAACACCTCGGAACCCGCTTATTACCCAACCGGGGCCCATCTTTACCACCACTCATTCAACAACCTGGGGCTCATTTATCCTTCGAGGAACAAGTCTGGCGCAAATTATGCACCCTTGAGTACAGCTTCACCAAAATCCTTTTTCAGAATGATTTTCTCCCCGAAGGTCCCTTGGCACTCATTCTATATGCCACAACAGTACCACCCTCAATAGACATCCCTAAGCACCTTCGGATCGTCCCGGTCCGCTTTCACAGATTCAAAAGCATTCCTCATTGGATTTTGTGAACGCCTTCGGTTAATAGGGTTTGATGATTCCATCATGTGCCGATTGTTTCCCACCTGTCTTGAGGGTCAGCATGGAATTGGTATTCCTCTTTGCCCGCTCATTTCATAGCCACATTTGATTAACTGGCCCAAGCGTTCTTGGCCCGTTTCGGTGGCATAAAAAATCCGAGAAATCCTGTGATAGCCTTCTGGGCCTCCAACAAGAAGCCTTAGAGTCCACGAGGTGTTACATCGACCGTTTCTTGGAAGCGGCTCATGGTATAAAAGACTACGATAACAAGATAGTTGTATTAGCCATACGAAGAGGGCTCAAAAAAGGCAACCTGCGGTTCGAGACACACAAGTCGTAGTTTTTGACGCTTGAAGAATTTTGCAGCTTTCGCTAGTTCTTACATTCAATAGGGAAGAGGACGTGGCATCTAGTAAAGAGGACCCGAAATACAACGGAGAAAAGAACCCCCGCTCGTCCACTAGACCAAAGCCGAAACCAAGAAACAATAGGAGATGGCAGAATGGGAGAGAAGAACGGAGGCCCGGCAATCCACGGTCGGCTAATCCGAAGACGGGGGAAAGGCGACACCCCATCTTCAACACGTATCATACCCTAAATAGGCCTAGAGACGAAATCTTCCGGCAGATAAGGAGTGAAGGCAACATCCAATTACTGTCGCCTTTAGAGGTATCTGAAGTCAAAGACAACATGAGCTATTGCGAATTTCACAACAGTGTAGGGCACCACACCAGTGACTGTCTAGCAATCGGGTGGAACGATGATCGAACTCAGGACCTCGACAACCATACAATGCAAATAAGCAATCGTACAAAACATATGGTCACAGCCGATACAATGCCAACCCATGGGGCGAGGTACAGAACGAGGCCTGAGAGGGTTGGTTGATGAAGATCCCTTCTCTGTTTTGCTTGATTTGTAGTCCAAGAAAGAAAGTGAGCTCTCCCATCATAGACATATCAAACTCCTTACTCATAAGTTTAGAAAAATCCTCTGCAAGAGAAGAGTTAGTAGATCCAAAGATAATGTCATCAACATAAATTTGTACTAGAAGAATATCCTTGACATTTCTCTTTGTGAAAAGAGATGTATCTTTCGAACCTTTTTTGAAACCATTATCAATTAGGAATGTACTTAGTCTAGAGTATCAAGCTCCAGGAGTTTACTTTAGACCATATAAAGCTTTGTGTAGCCTATAAACATGGTTGGTAAATGAAGGGTGCTCAAAGCCCTTAGGTTGGAAAACATATACTTCTTCATTTATGAACCCATTCAAAAATATACTTTTAACATCCATTTGATATAGTACGAACTTCATGTAAGAAGCATAAGCAAGAAGCATTATAATGGACTCTAATCGTGCTACGGGTGCGAATGTATCATCATAATCAACTCCCTCTTGTTGAGTATACCCTTTTGCAACAAGTCGTGTCTTGTTTCTAACAATATTTCCAAATTCATCCTTTTTGTTTCTATAAACCCACTTGGTTTCTATTATGGTCCGGTTTGGAGATTTTGGTATCAATGTCCATACCTTGTTACGTTCAAATTGGATAAGTTCTTCTTGCATAGCAAGAATCCAATTTGGATTTTGATTTGCCTCCTTAAAATGTATGGGCTCAAGTTGTGACACAAAAGCACAATGAGAAACCATACAATTTAACCTAGATGAGTTGTAACTCCAACTCTATGATCTCCTATGACATTATCTAAAGGATGAAAATTAACCTCTCGATTCTTCATTCAATGCTTGTTAGAATTAGGATTGGGGCTTAAAGCGCAAGACTAAGGTCAAATTACTAGGCAAAAGTATTTTTAATCAACAATTTCAAGTTAAAAAGTTTTTAGACCTTAATCACCTAGCCAAGATTTAGAGCAAACAATTTCTAGAAGTAATAGAGCAAATCACAAATCAACAAAGAGCAAAGTAATAAAGAGAGAGAAAGAGTGAAGATAGAGCAATCGAGAACAAGAGAATACGCTATGTGCCGTGGTTCGGCTTATCAATCAACTTAGGCCTATGTCCATGGGTCTCTCGGAACAAAATCTTTCTTCCTGGCGGATTTCACTATAAAACGAGTGTTCTTTTTCAAAGTACGGAGCCGATCTTTGACTTCTTCTAAACAAGCTAGTCAATCTTCTTCTCCTAGACTAATTTATGAGGCAACACCACACTACAAGGTAAAAAGGTCTGATTGACAACATAATCAAGGACAGTGATGCACCACTTGGCAACACAAATGTGGTGCACCAAAGGCTAAAATCCAGCTAAGGGTCTGTTCTCGGATTGACAATAAAAGAATAGAAGCTATCATAATGCTCTCTAGGTTAGGTAGCTGGAAGAGACTTGAATTTGGCTCTTTGCTATGCTCAATTTGATGCTTGGAAGCTTATGGGGGGGGGGGGGTGTTTGATACCCTGTTGGTTCGTTTCTGAATCATTTATATAGGCTGGACACTTTTTGGGATCTTGAAACCTTCAATTTACTCCGTGGCGCTACACAAACTCCATAACACATGGTGGAAGGCGTTATAACGCCTTGAACAACTTCCAAAAATGCCTTTCTTCTCTTGTGCAGATGTCATGTGGGCCAAATCCTACAGGAACCCGTTATAATGCTTTGGGAACTCGTTATAACTCTTGGGGAACCCGTTATAACGAGTTGAGAGACGTTATGATGCCTTGGCCAAGCGTTACTATAACGCTGCGCTCGGGAAAACTCATGCTGCTACCTCTCTCTCCTCCTGACCTATTGTGACGGGTTGGGCACCCGTTATGACGGGTGCTGACCCGTTGTGACGGGTTCTGGAGTGTTTAGGTAATGCTGCGCTCTGTTTGGCATTGTGAAGCATTTCCTTGATGACTTCAGCATGTCTTGACCTGTCTAAGACATGTTTGAGCATTGTTTGACATCAGTATGTACCTGTTTTAACCTGTATCTTCACCAAAACTTATGTGCAAGGTTAGTACTTAATTATTTTGCAAATTGTCAAACAAGAGATGAGTTTAATCCAACAACATATGTGACATATATATACTTTATTTTATAAACAATGTTTGTGTTTAAATTCTTATCTTTTGTTTAAAAAGTATTAATGTATATGTTTTAATTATTTTAAGTTCTTGTTTATTTACAAATTTTTTTGCCTATTAAATATTTATTTATGAACAAATTTTTATTTCTTGTTATATTAGTTTAATCATTTTTTGCATTATTTTATTTATTATTAAATAGTTTATTATTTGCACGTAAAATTTTGCCATTTGTTTAGGGTTTTAAACTGTTCAAAACTTTACGGATTTCACAATTGTGGTAACAAATGGATATAATTTGATTAGAAGGAAAAATTGTCAAATTACAAGTTCAACAAGAGATGGCTCAAGTGACTATGTGTGAGCATGTGAATGTTCCCCATGAGCTCAAATCTAACAGTGAAATTCTCATGGCACAAATTTGAATGTGCCCAGAAGAAGTACAAGTGAGGCCATTGCCTCCAGTTGCTATTGAAACTATCCTACAAACCTTTGTAGATGTTTTTGAGGGCATCTCCTCCTCACCACCTTCTAGAAACATTGACCATCAAATATCCTTATTGTCCAACTCTAAATCAATCGACTTGAGACTCTATAGATACTCTCATTTTAAAAAATTGGAACTAGAGAAGATCATCGAGAAACTACTAAAAACTGAGGTAATTAGATCATCCACTAGTTCTTTTGCTTCTCCAGCCCTATTAGTTAAAAAGAAGGATGTTTCTTGCCATCTTTGTGTGGATTACAGACAATTAAATGTCATAACTATCAAGATCCTACTACAGTTTTAAGATTCAATACCGAAAAAATATTGGATTTAATAAAAAAAAACATATTAATGCACAAAATATTATTAGTGCTAATTTAAATCAGAAAAAAATAAGATTGATATATAAGAAATTAATTAATTAACCATGAAATATCAAGAGAGAGAAGAGGGAGCGATGATGCAGCAAAGAAATAGTGCACAAAATCAAATAGAAATGAGTATTTAATATGAGCTCCTAACAAATCAAAGAGAGAATTAATAGTGATGGTTGTTTTAATTGTGGTTGTTGGCTGGTGACAAATGATGGCTGTGGGTTGGGGAAGAAGGTGCTGTGCGAGATTTTTTAGGTTTGACACATTTTATAGCGAACGGTAGAGCCAATCCGCTATTGCAAACAGTTTTAATAGCGTGCCTTCCCTCCACTTCACTATAAAAAACTTTTAATAGCAGACTCTTTCAAGGAT
>CAXKVX010001120.1:0-91726 GCA_964058865.1 Eleocharis quinqueflora
AATAGTTAACATTTTCTAAAAATTGTAAAATTTGATTCCTAATTAGATTTCAATATATATATCACGTTTAATGATCTGAATCTGTCGTTTGAACTATAAAATTTGAAATATGAATGCAAAGTATCGCTTCAATCGCGCTTTGCAAAATATTCTTACCCAACTCCGTATACAACATTAATTTAGTCATTTTCTTCATTATTTTTCCAACAATTCTATCCAAACAAAAATTTGAACTTGTTCGAATAACTAATTTGAATAGCACAAAATTGACACCATTCTCACACTATTTGAATGAGCACTAATTTCGTATTTCTCAATCACCTACTCAAATATCACTTTTAATTCTTACACTAATTCTAATACGATCCAAATTAAAAATGTAGTAAAAATGAAAATTTAATGAAGTTTTTTATTTCATTTGCCTTTTCCAAAGTTATGACCGTTCTTAGCTTTTTCAGACGACACATATGTGCGATATGAACACTAGTACAAAATTTAAAATGTATGAAGATTTTATATTTCAGTTGTTTTTGTTTTCTCAAAGAAATGCTAATACGTAGCTTTTCCAAAAGACGGCCTATTCTATATTAGCTTTTTCAACAGGATTGTGGACAAATTCCTTTTACCCTTTATCCGTATTGTATTTGATAAGGTGATTATGAATATGATTTTTTTAACTTATCGAATATGAGTATGAGTAAGATTTTTTCTTTAGCTAAACGGATAAGGATGCGGATAAAAACTATTTCGTATCCGTTACTCTATAAGGTAAATATAAAATAATGTATATAAATATAATTAAATATATATGCTCTATTTTGAAATTTATAAAAATAATTAATATATTAGTAATTTAAGCTTTCTAGGAAACCAACTAATCAATTGTCATTTTTTCAATAAAATTCTTAATTTTCAACTGGCATCACATTTTGTCTCTTGAATTTTATCAAAATTAATTTCAACCAACTAATAATTTATTTAATATTACCGTTCTCTCGTTTAATTCTTTTAAAAAATTGATAGTATAATTATCCTAGTCTAATACTTCGCATCATGTATTAATTTTCTCTTTAATGTATATGCTCTACTTGATCTCTTGTCGTACTTGTGTTTATGAAAATATTGATTTTAGCCATATTTGTAAAATATGATTTATTTATAAAATTGAAAAATATTATATTAATATTATATGTATCGTTCGTTATCCGTTCGTTACCCTATAATTTTAACGGGTAAATCAAGATAGGATAAGAGTAAATCAAATTTTAACGTATAAGAGTGGATACGTATTCAAAAATAGCTCCAACCGACTCTTATTGTAGTCATTGACAACACTTTTCAAGGAGACACTATTGAGTCATAGTCGTTTCCTTTTCCCAAGTTAAGCAAGTCTTATGCGCAGGGTATCTTAATAAAAGTGGCTCAGGAATGAATAGTCGAGAAAAAAGAAACACGTACCAAAAGAGAGCACTACCTTATTCCTTTTAACGCCTTAAGCATTAAGCAAAAGACGGAAGAGAGGGGACCTCAAAATTTAGTAACTATACGAGGAACACCAATATTTACTGGCGTTCAATTTCTAATGTGGAATTGCTCAATAAATGTGATCGACTCCATACCTTAAGGATGCATACATCCGGATTAAAATAAATTGAGAGTGCCAAGTCTTTTCTAGTGTAGTGTTAAGGCACAATATTTTTATGGAGAGGTCTTAGGTTCAAGTTCCGGCGGAGCTATTTTCAGGAATTTTTTTTAAGTTTATTTTCTGATTTTTGTGTGGATGTGTTGTAAATCTGACAATGAATAAAAAATTGAGGGTGAGGTTATGATGATACTTTACTGAACATTACTCACGCAATACTTCGTAACTGTTGGAATTTCAAACCTAAAGTTTAATTGGTAGAAACCTTTAGAGTATTTAATAAAGTAACACCTTATGTCATCTCTACCTCACATTTGTTTTGAACCTCTCACATTAGAATTCAATTAAAAGTGAAGTTTGAGTTTTAGAATTAATAGATGGAGTAATGACTCTTGTAACTCAAGACCTCCCTTGTGTGCTATAAAATGAGAAGCTTGTCATCTCATTTGAATCAAGCAAAAGCAAAAAAAGAGACAAGCCAAAGAACAAAAGCAAAGAAAGCAGCAGCTAAAGAGAGAAGAAAGATTAGAGAGAGTTGAGAAGTGTGAGGTTTGTGAGAGTTCTAATAAAGAGTTGTAATCTCGTTTATATATTTGAGTGATAATAAAAATACTTATTTGAGTGTTTATCCCGTGTCTAAACTCCACATCTTACCGCTCTCCTATTCTTACCCACCTCCTACAAATTGGTATCAGAGCGAAAGTTCGATCCACATACCCGAAAAAAATGGCCTCAAATTTATTGTTCCCCCAAATACCGAAACTTACCACAGAAAATTTCGAGAGATGGAAGATACAAATGAAAGCTCTTCTAGAAAGTCAAGACCTATGGGAGATAGCAACAAATGGCTACACCGATGCTACTCAAGCAGAGTTTGAGGCATATACGCCTGAGAGAAAGGCTGAATTGCGTGATGAAAGAAGGAAGGATCGTAAGGCATTATTTCTCCTATATCAAGGTCTAGACGAGGCGACATTCGAGAAAGTTGCAGAAGCAACATCGAGTAAGCAAGCATGGGATACACTTAGCACAATTTTCGCTGGTGTAGATCGAGTGAAGAGGATCTGACTCCAAACATTACGGGCTGAATTCGAGGCAGCTCAAATGAAGGACGAGGAGTCGATTTCCGACTACTTCTAACGACTACTTGTCATCATCAACAACATGAAGCGAAATGGTGAGCAACTCGCTGATATACGGGTGATGGAGAAGGCATTAAGATCTCTACATTCAAAGTTCGAGCATGTAGTCGTTGCAATTGAAGAGTCGAAGAATTTGGAGGAGCTAACAATTGAAGAGCTCATTGGGTCCTTACAAGTACACGAGCAACGAATTCAAAAGAATAAAACATCTTCAACAACAACGAATTTGGAGCAAGCATTAGAGTCAAACTTGACTCTAACAAATCGAGGAGGTCGAAGTGGTGGTAATCGAGGCCGTGGAAGAGGCAGGGGGTGCAACAATTACAACAGGAATGACGAAGGTCAGGAGGCACATGACAACCGCGGTAGAGGACGCGGTAGAGGCAGATATGGACGTGATCGAGGAGGTCGAGGAGTGCAGTGCTATAATTGTCATAAATATGGACATTATGCATCTGATTGTAGAAGCAAGCCAGTTGGACAAGTGGAGCAGTCGAATTTTGCAGAAGCATCGACTCAACAAGATCCAACATTGCTCTTAGCCCGAGATGAAGCACAAGAGCAACATGACATGTGGTATCTAGACTCAGGAGCGAGCAATCACATGTGCGGCAAAAGGGAGTTGTTCTCAAGCATGAAGGAGATACAAGGAAATGTTAGTCTTGGTGACTCCACCGAACTCGCAGTGCAAGGTAAAGGCACTATCAATATTTTACGAAAAGATGGCAAAATGGCGAATATCACCAATGTGTATTATGTTCCTAACATGAAAAGCAATATTCTGAGTATCGGCCAACTTCTTGAAAGAGGGTACATAATCCACATAGAAGGTAGATCTCTTGTTCTTCATGATGCAAAAGGACAATTGGTGGCTAAGGTGGCTATGTCAAATAATAGAATGTTTCCTATATGACTCAATACGTTCGTGGGTACATGTCTATTGGCGAAAGACAACGAGTCATGGAGGTGGCACCTTCGATATGGACACCTAAATTTTGGTGGACTTCAACTCCTTCGAAAAGCGGGCATGGTGCATGGTTTGCCCGAAATACAGAAGCCGGATCATGTGTGTGAGGTGTGCACACTTGGAAAGCAACATCGACTTCCATTTCCAAAAGGCCAATCATGGAGAGCGAAACAACCGCTACAGCTACAGATATATGTGGGCCATTGGTGCCAGTATCACATCGAGGTAACAAGTACTTTATCACCTTCATTGATGATTTCAGTAGAAAGACATGGGCATATTTCTTGAAAGAGAAGTCAGCAGCTTTTGAAGTGTTTAAAAGTTTCAAGAAACTTGAGAATGAAAGTGGCTACAAGATCAAAACACTAAGGTCTGACAGAGGTGGCGAGTACACGTCCAAGCAGCTTGAAGAATTTTGCAGGCAAGAAGGCATTCGTCAGCAATTCACAACAGCATATACTCCCCAGCAGAATGGAGTGGCTGAAAGAAAGAATCGCACTATTCTCGACATGGTGCGAACAATGCTCAAAGAAAGAAGCATGACAAAAGGTTTTTGGGCAGAAGCAGTAGCATGCACGGTGTATCTTCTCAACAGATGTCCGACAAAGAGCGTGAGAAACATGACTCCGCAAGAAGCATGGAGTGGTCAAAAGCCGACTGTATCACACCTACGAGTATTTGGGTTTGTGGCATATGCACAAGTTCCAGAAGCTAAAAGAAAGAAGCTTGATGATCGTGACGAGAAGTGCATCTTCATCGGCTATAGTGAAGAATCAAAAGCATACAAGCTCTATAATCCGATAAGCAACAAAGTTGTGGTAAGTCGAGATGTCATCTTCGACGAAAATGAAGCATGGACGAATGTTGAAAGAGAAAAAGGAAAGAAGGTGTTAATAGAGGAGCCTACTGAAGAGCAGCAGCAGCAACAACCACAATTAGAGTATCCGGACACACCAACTTCTGGATCATCATCATCATCATCCAGTAGCGGGAGTTTCCTACGCAACAGAAGAACTAGAAGTCTTAATGATATTTATGCGAGTACACACCAAATTAATGGTGATGAAACCAACCTCTTTTGTCTATATGCATCATGCGCCTTACGTCATGGGTCCTGCGTCATGCGTAACGCGTCTTGCGTCATGTGTCAAGCGGCTTGCGTCACGCGTCATGCGTCATGCGGCTTGCATCATGTGGGAAGCGGCTTGCAGCGGCGTGCGTCATGCGTCATGCGTCATGCGTTATGCATCTTGCGTCATGCTTCAGGCATATTGCGTCATGCTTCATGCATCTTGTGTCATGCATCATGCGCCTTGCAGCGTCATGCTATTTGCAGCGCCTAGCGTCATGCGCTTGCGTCGTGGGTCATGCGTCTTGCGTCTTGCGTCATTCTTTATGGGTCATGCATCTTGCGTCATGAGTCATCTTGCGTCATGCGGCCACGCTCCCCGCTCCCCGCTCCCCGCTCCACGCTCCCCGCTCCACGCTCCACTTTTAGATGTTTTCACTAATGAACATTTTCTTGACGAATTATGGGGTTGTTAACCATGTTTTTACGATTTACTTCGGATTTTTATTATTTACTTCGGGTTTTCACAAATAAAGTATGACTGCATCTCAACTATCGTACGAATTAATTGTGTAAACCTTACTTTTAATAAAGGAAATATAAGAACGCTGACAACACTAAGTTTAGTTAAAATTAAATTAATAAAAATAAATGATTCAATCAACTAGCCATTAATTATATGGGATTAACATGTATACGAAGACCTTACAAATAAAATAAAAAATACAAAAATAGAAGATTGATCATGATGTAAGCAAACTTTATATTCAGCCTTGTTGTAAGAAATATGTGTTAAAGAACTACAAAATGAGCAATCCTGGAAGCTTTGTGATATGAAATAAACATTGCATCAAGGAAATGAGTCTAACTCTAGCTCACCTCCCATCTTTTGTTTCATAACAAGCTCTAACAGATGGCAATGTGAAAACCTATTTAATATAGATGAATATACAAATATAACATGATGTAGGAATAACAAAAATAAAAATAAAAATGATCTTCATTCTACTCTCAATGAACCACTTGAACATTTGATTCCCTTGCTCCAATTTAATATGACCTCACTATAGCCCTCATAGTCATTTAACTACACACCAGTTCAGGAAAACTTCAATTCGAGTCAAAAGAAACAACCACGATGGAGATAAATTAGATAAGTAATGCTGCCAATACGGTTTGTTTCGTGGATAAATTGCACTAGTCACTACTTGGAACAAATGCCCTAATATAGTTTTGAACAGAGCCCTAGAGGCAACTTTTGTATGTACATATTGCAATTCGAATAGCAGCTTCGACATGTCAAACTTTGCATGGAACCCTACTTATTCAAATTTTCCAATGCCTATAACTATTTGAAAACCATTGGCCCTATACTAGTTTTAATTGCTTGTGAAAAAATTGAGACACTCCAAAACATAACAAATTTAATAATTCAAGCATGTAGAAACAAGGCCTTTCTACAGCATCATGCATCTTGAACAATGCGTCTTGCGTCAAGCATCATGTGTAATATGTCATGCCTCTTGCATCTTGTGTCATGTGTCTTGCGTCTTGCGTCATGCATCATGCATCAATACGTCATGCGTCATGCATCCTGCATCTTGCATATTGCGTCTTGCGTCAAACATCTTGAACAATGAGTCTTGTGTCTTGCGTCAAGCGACGAGCGTCTTGAACAATATGTCAAGCACCACGCGTCATGCGTCATGCATCCTGCATCTTGCATATTGCGTCTTGCGTCAAGCATCTTGAACAATGCGTCTTGTGTCTTGCATCAAGCGACGAGCGTCTTGAACAATACGTCACGCACCACGCGTCCTGCGTCATGCGTCATGCGTCTTGCATCATGCGTCATGTGTCATGCATCTTGCGTTACGAAGCTTGAAGCATGCGTCTTGCGTTGTGCGTCGTGCGCTTGCATAGTGCATCATGCGTCTTGCGTCATATGTCATGCGTCCTGCAGCATCCATCATGCATCTTGTTTCTTGCGTCACGCGCTTCACGCATGCCCGTTCCCTGACGCCCGCTCGACGCTCCATGCTCCATGCTTTCAGAATATAAAAAATTTACTAAATTTGATTTGCTAAAGAAGGCAAACTAAATTTTCTCATACTACCAAAATACTTTTTTTGCAAAAATACTTTAATAAATTTTGTTTTCATATACATTATTTTCTCATGTTGTTGTGCATGGGTACGATTACTAGTTTATTCTATATTAGAAACCATCTATCGACTGGAGGTATCCATTTGGTCTGAACATTTCATATTATCAAAAATACCCTCTAATCATCTACGCGCCAGAGAGACTAATTTTTTGCAATTTGATTATGTATAGACACAGTTCACATAAAACATAAGCCTGACGATAAGTTATGGACCAATGCACCAAGTGAGAAGAGATCATTCAAGAATTTGCTAAGGAAATGTCATTGGGAATTTTAAATAAATAGGAGGTGATCCCTTCGTTTTGGACAGATGCAGTGTACAAGGATCATTGGCATTAATGGGTCCATGTTTACTCATTTCCTAGGTGCACCATACTCATACAAAATAAAGAAAAGAAATGACACAAATTGAGTTTGTCACAACTGTACAGCCCCGTTAGTTGCTACACTATTGTATCACTACAAATTGAGCACTACACTATTGGATTACGCATGACGCATGACGCATGATGCAAAACGTAAGACGCATGACGCATGACGCAAGACGCAGGATGCATGAGCTTGATCCAAGACACAAGACGCAAGACGCAACAAGCCACATGGTGCATGATGCATGACGCATGACACAAGACGCATGACGCATGACGCACGACGCTGCAATACACAAGACGTATGACGCATGATGCATGAAACAAGACAGTGCATGACGCACGACACATGACGCAAGCAGCTGCGAGCCACATGACGTAAGACGCATGATGCAAGATGCATAACGCATGATGCAAGCCGCATGACGCATGACACAAGTATGGTGCAGCACGAATGACACAAGACGCTACAATCTATTTACGCATGACGCATGATGCACGACGCACGACGCATGACGAATGACGCATGACGCATGATGCAGTACGCTTGACGCAGGACGCATGATACAAGACGCACGACACAAGACGCATGATGCAAGATGTGTGATGTGTGATGTGTGACACATTGTTCAAGACGTTCGCCACATGATGCTATATGCAAGACGCATTGTTCAAGATGCTTGACGCATGCCACATGACGCAAGAGGCATGATACATGACATATGATGCATGACGCATGACACAATCTGCATGACGTAAGACGCACTCTTCAAGACGAAAGCAGCACTATGCACGGGCACGCATTGTTCAAGACGCATAACGCATGACGCATGACGCATGACACATGATGCGTGACAGATGACACATGATGCGTGACCGTGCATGACGCATGATGCGTGACAGATGACACATGACGCAATAAGTTTAGTATATATTCATATAAAGTTTTGTCGTCATATCAGGCGTTCTTTACAAATGTAAAGAGATTGAGTTCAATTTGAAGATTCAACTTTACAGCACATAAGATGAAGGCTTGCCTGGTCTTGATGTTACTTTCTCTCTGGGCCTTAGAATTATATGAAAAGTAAATGCAAAACACATTTAAAACAAATAGGAATAATGCAATTAGCTTGATGTTTCAGAAAGACGGAATTGACAAATAATAGTAACTTCATGATTTAATATAGTTTATATTTTAATTTGATAAGAGTTCATAAAACTGCAACTACATCTGCAGTATATAATAAAATATAAAACTGCTACATAACTTATTCAACCTTTTCATCTACATTATTTTCTCTTGTTGCTCTGCAGAGGTATGAATACTAGTCTTAATAAAAGTCGCTTAGGAACTGAATAGTGAGAAAAAAGAGACACCGAAAGAGAGCACTAACTTATTCAACCTTTTAACTCCTTAAGCATTAAGCAAAAGAACGAAGAGATACTAGTCTTAATAAAAGTCGCTTAGAAAAAGGAGACACCGAAAGAGATACTAGTCTTAATAAAAGTCGCTTAGAACGTTGGTTTAAACAAAATTTTGTAATGAGTTTTATTTTATATTTAACATCAAAGGTTTAAATGAAAATTTAAAAAAAAAACTTGAATTTAATATGTCATACACATCAACATTATAAATTTTGATATGTAGTATTGCTAATCAAAATACAACAAAGTCGTATCTAAAGACACTTGATTTAATGTGAAATGACAATGAAATTATACAAATTGATCCATTGTTTACTTATGAAAATACAGTAGGTGTATTGTGTATAGTTGATGCAGAGACAGAAGGTTTTCAAAAACAATTTTATTAAACAATTAAATAGAACACAGTAAATATATACGCTTGGTGATATGAATTTTGAAATATAGTACGAACATTGAAATTGTTGACGTGTCCACCAATGACACGGTACATCAGCTAGGCAACACAAGCGACTACACAGTAAAGCCAAATTGTGTAGCTAAAATAATGAAAAACGTAACTAATTAACATAAATATAGCTTTATATATATATATATATGGAAAAAAATAATAAAAAAACGTAGAACTTAGAAATTAAAAGAACAAAGTAAGAAATTAAAAATTATAAACAATATACTATAATATATTATAATATATATTAAATAATATAATATAATATAATATAATAATATGATATAATATAATATAATATAATACAATATAACATAACATAACATAATATATTATAATAGTATAGTATAGTATAGTATAGTGTAGCGTAGTATAATAAAATATAAAATAATGTAGACATAATAGTTTTTCTGTCTTTCAGAAATATAATTATTAGCTCAAAAACTCAATATTACTTCATGAATTTAAAAACAAATTTATCATATTAAATTATTTTTCGAACTGTGAATCAAATAATCGATCATGTGCCTCCAGATTTAAGTTAATATTGTTTATATTGAAATTAATCTCCTAGCATTCATGATTATTATTTCAAAATTATAATTTTAAATCTCTAGCACACCTTTAGCACTGCTCCTTCCATGTCTCAAAACTATAATTTCAAATCTCCAGACTTCTTCGGACTTCTCATTTCAGAAAACAAACACCGGTACTATAACAAGACCAATGTTGCGGTTCCTGCTTCTACCATTTTCTTCTGGTTGCACAATTATCACATAAACAGGTAACCAAATAAGCTAGTAGAGAAGTGAATCAAACTCCATTCTAAATTTGATTATACAAAAGTGACACATGCCGACATGCATTTTTGTTTCTCGCTTTGAAACTACAAACAATGAAATATTACAGTTTTCTTTAAACTTCAAGCAACGCAATTTTACAACTATCAATTTGGAAAAAAACATTCAGAATGTAAGAGGTGACAATTTTTGTGTTCTCTCTTTTTGAAACGTCATTATTTGGACATTGTATTTTTCATGAAAAAATTACACTTCAACTAAATATACAACAACAACAACAAAGCCTTTATTCCCAAATTAATTGGGGTGGGCTAGAATTGAAACCCAAAAAAATTACACTTCAATTAAATATACATTTTGAAATATCGTGCTAAACTTTTGAAATTGTGGAATGTGGAAGGTTAATATATAAATTTTCTTTTCAAAAATTGAAAATTAAGTTGTTGAAAAAATAGAAAGTGAGCGGAAGGAGACAAGGGAATAAGAAAGGAGTACAAATCTATAAAAGCATTTTTCACGTAATAAATATATAAAAGTTTTGTTTTTGAATGAATGTATGGATACATAGATAATTCATCCTTTTTAGAATCTACCAAAAAGATAGATGACGAATATGTTTAATCAATACACCAATATTTATTTTGTTTATTATACAAATGGTAATTTGTTGTATAACATATACTTTTGAATTGTTATACATATATACAATATATGCACCTCATAAATCTACACAATATAGTGTTTTTGAGCTTTTCTTTTCTTTTTTTTGTTTTTTGACAACCAGAGTGAAAGAATAATTTAAAGAGTTTCTGAGGAAAACTGATAAGGGAGAAGTTGCACTGCCACATGAGCACTCAGTTATTTGTTAATTTGCAAATTGAACTTTTTCTACCAGTAATTTAAACTGCCCACAATTTAACTGGAGAAATGCACATAGGAATGAGAATTGCATCAATTAGTATCTCATTGAGCATCAATCAAGCAACAGAACAGCAGCGAAGGAGTGAAATTAACTCGTATATCTCAAACCATAGTCACTTCTGTTGAGAAACAGTATTGACTGAAATTTGAAATTTGCACATTTAGGGGCAAGCTGGCTGCTTCTAATAAAAAGATGACAAAGCATCAGGCTAAAAATTTGTCTAACCGTTATATCATCATATATGCTAGTTTTTTGGATGAGATCAAGACTGCGTTACATTGTTATGCTTTTCCTTTTCCCCCTGTAGCTTTGTATTGTAGACTGATTAAGACAATTCTCAACGCAAATGTTTTACCTAATGAGACCAAATTTCTGTTTTTCCGTTCTAAAATGATGGTACAAGAAACCAAATCACATATACTTAGCTGTCCTCAAAAATGGCAAGTTTTGATGGGTTAGTGAGCAATTATTGTTTATTTGTCGGCATTCAAATTGTAATTAAAATGGTTAGATAGTAAAAGTGACTTAAAAAGAGAGTACAATTTTCAGGTAACAATCAATCTTCTTATCCAGTTTGAGAGCATTATCTAGAAAAAAAATTATGTATAAGAGCATAAGAAAACACCAAAAGATTTATGTTTGTCATATTCCATAAACGAGTTCATCACAAAATATAGGAGAACAGAGTCTAAGTTAAACATTAACATGACGAATATTGCAACAACAATAACTCTGATGATAACAAGTCCCACTACTAAAATAAAAACAAAACAAAAAACTCGTGCAACTTACGATTAGGAAACATATATTATTAAACAAACAGTCCAGAGACCTTCACGCCATTTCTTCATACTCACGGAGAACCTATAAAAAGGAACAATAACCAAAAAGGAAAGACATTAATATGCTGACAACAGGAATTGAACGGAGGAAGAAACCTGGTGCATTCTTAGTTAATCATCGATCTGTGTTAGGACGGTAGTGGAAAAAACACAGACGAGATGGAAAAAATGATCAAAGAAAAAATATTTTTCCACTTGGAAAGTTCAATTATATAATGAATAGGATATGAAAAAGAAATAGAATCAATATTACCCAAGTGGAAATGTACGGACAGAAACTCCTCATCTTCAGCAAATACTTTCAAGTTCTTATTCTTTAGCAAAAAACCTACAGCTGTAACCTCAAAATCCAGCAGGCATCCAACCTTGATAAGCTCCGCAAGAGAGTCCACCAGATCAGTTCTTTCATACAACAAACCTTGGGATATCTCATCACAGAGGCAAGTCGCATATCTGATCCTTCCATCCATTCCTTGCACTTCATCAAGCCTCCGCACATAAAGCCTTGATTCGTTCCTCTCCCATCGAAACATACGAGTAGTTTTGGCCTCCAAGTGCCTGCCTCCAGAAAGTGTTATCTTGTACTTCATATTCACTGGTTCATCAGCCTCTATGATTGTGAGATTAAGAAGGGACTTAACCATCTCATGCCTCTCCTCAGCAATGATATCAAGACAAGGGTTCGCCAGAAATGCAAGAATTATTCTAAGTAACCCTTCTTTTACCACATTAGCACTTGATTCTACTGTTGTAACATCACCTGAAAATATATTGCTAACAGGATTAATAATTGCTAGGACTAATAATTAAGGTTATAGGAACCTTCTTAGCTTCCGTTGGTGAAAAAATTCACTTATGTAAATACATAACTGTTTTGATGAAAAATTTTAGTAGGCGAAGTCTACTTTCCTCACAAAAAAAAAAAGAAAGAACCCTCACCTGAACCTTCAGAATCAGATGCATAGGACTCGTGATTCTCTACTGCCTCAGAAAATTTTCTGACTCCCAAACTTGTATATATGCGAGTTAGTATCGACCGGGACAGGGATGGTGTACATTTTGTAGGATACCACACAAACAATGATTCATTGAATAGTTCCTCAAGGAGAAGATCATCAGGGATGAAAAGATCTGACTTGTTGATTAGAGACATACCACCACTGATTAAGACAGGGAGTTTCTTGACATGCTGTGTTAGTACCTTCTCACAAGTAGGGTTCCAGTGAATTGCGATAAATTCCCAGAAAACCAAGTAATCATCCACAGAAACATGGAATGTTGAGTTCTCCCACAGTTCCCAGAGCTTCATATAGTCCTCTATGCCGGGCAAGTCCTTCACATCAAATGCCACAGAGAAAAACCCGAGTAAATCTTGTCCGTAGAACTTGTCCAGTACGTGCAGCTGTGAGTCAAATAAGTTGCTGTTATCATGAATGACACAGCTTTTGGGACAAACCCAATCAACTTCTTTGTCTATGCTAGGAACCCAGATTATAGTCAAATTTGAGTTCGCTGGCTTCCATTTGAACTCCCTCAAGAACTTGTAGATTCTCATAATAGTGCTTCCCTCAGAGTGGCACTTCAGGTGACGAGCTACAAGGGAGCATGCACTGCTCATATGAACTTTGACCCCAATTTTTTTGAGCTGGTCTCTGTAGTGAGCAATTTTTGGACCATAAAAATCCTCATCTATGAAAGGTCCATCTCCCCTTTGGATGAGAGAAGAATGCTTCGAGTCAAACAGAAGAGATTCTTCTGGGCAGCGATAACCAAAAACAGTCTTCAACCATTTTTTTCTGATGCCACCTAAGAACTCCTTAGGAAGGTCGGTATTGATCTCATTCCAGTACTTAATGCACTTTAATAGCAGGATAACACTAGATGGACTCACAGTGGTCGCGTCGATCGGAAGATTAATTCCCTTCAAAACAAAACCAGCACCTTGCTCGAGTGTAACAGCCACACCCAAAGCTCTGAGCTCCTTTTCGCAACTCTGGATATCACTGCTATATTCAATAAACGGTACGTTGGCTAACTGAGGTACTAAATCCCACTCAGAATTGAAAAGAACAGAAGCCATCGGTGATCTCAAACCCATTTTAGTTTGCAACCAATTTTCCTTTTTCATTATTGAAACTAGATCAATAGGAAGCATTATTTGTTTCGCCTTAAGTTGCCTATAGCATTCCAGAAATGTAAGCACATTATTCTTAACAAAATAGTCTGCCAAGATTAGTTTTTTGAACCGAAGGCTCAAAATCTTGGACACTTGTTCAGGTAGGACAGAAACACCAAGATCACTCAACGACTTAGTGTATGACCTGATCACCCCCTCACCATAGAAATGTACATCAACAACCGGAATTCCATCAAGTAGTGTAAACAAACAGTCCCATTCTGCAACGGGCAACACCGATTCAGTAGGTAGCCTGAAACCAAGATTCGTTTTTACAGCCTTAATCTGCTTCAGCTTCTGTAAATAGGTTTGAGGAATGTTGATATGATGAATGCACTTCAACAGAAGCAAGAAAGCCTCGGGTGTAGACAGATTTGGAGGAAACTTCAACTTATCCACCATTAGCCTGAAATAATTACTGGCATCTCCCAATCTCATATGAACTCCCAGCAACTCAAGCTCCACACTATAAACCTGGATGCTTTCCCCATAAAATTGTTCATCAATGAATGGAAAGTCAACTATGCACGAAGCAGCTGCCCATTCAGAACTATAAAGAAATGACTCAATTGGAGATCTATTACCAACACACGTTTTGAGCCATCTAACTTTCTTCACTGTCTCTATCAGATGAGATGGAGAAAGATGCTTGTCCCGTAAAAACCTAATGAGACCAAGCAAAGATAGCACATTTGATTTAGTCAATGTACCAACTGCTGCCCGTGACATGAGCTGCTTACCAATCATCTCAGAGGCTTCACCAAATTCGAACTTCACACCAATTAGCTGCAACTCATTCTTGTAATTGGACAAACCATTCTCATAGAACTCCTGATCAATCAGTGGTATATCGACCATATCAGAACCAATTTGAAGCAAACTACCCCAGTTTTCACTGGACAGAAATGAATCTTTAGGTGCCTTGTAGCCAATAGATGTTTTCAGCCAGCTTCCACTCTTCACACAATCCAAGAACTTGTTTGGAAGTGCAACTCGGCCAAACCTCAAGTTATGTATCCAATTCAGCAGCAATAATGCATTTTCCTTGGTCAATGCAGATGAAACAGTTGGGAACCATGCGTTTGGTGGGTGAATGTATGGTACATCAGCAGCGCCTGCATTACTCTGGATGAAAGCCATGAGTGCATTCTCAGGTGTATGATTACCAGCAAAATTGCCAGCTTTGTTGTAATCTCCTGATAATTCAACATAGTTTTCTGATCTCCACGGGTTTGAACCCATCAAGCCAACCCAATTACTACCTTTAGCTGGAACCAAAACCTGGCTCCTATGAGTGATAATGCTGCCATAGTTATCTACAATTGGCATTGAAGCACAGAGGACCTTTACATATTGCTCAGTTATATAACTTTTCTTGCACGAGTGATAGAGAAAATGAGCAATCGCAATGGCAAGATTTCTGTCATTTGCTGCTTTTGAAACTTCATGGCCATACTTGTATACTGTCAAGACCTCCATTTTTATGTATCTCTGTAGCCAATCAATCACTGTTGCACTCTTGCAGAAACCCTTCAATGACCTCTGTGTGATAAGAGGCATGAAGAAATGATTAGAAACAGCAGCTAGCTCACGGTTCCAATTAATTAGCCAAGATATAAATTTCTCATCTGAAGCAATGCAAAGTCTCAAACGCCTCTGCATAGCTCGGCTGATGCTGCAAACTGATATCATCCCGTTCATATCTTCGTACTTCAGAAGTGCTATTTGCTGAATTTTACTACCAAGTTGGCCCCAATGTTCGGCTACAAAACAGAGCAGCATCATGTAAACCTCCTCAGGTGACTCCTTCACAAGATCAGATCCTTCAATGCACTTTGGGTACCAGCACCAATCCATATACCCAATTCCTAGAAACCTCAACACAACATCAAACTCTTCAGTGTCAAAAGCTGAGCTCAAGACATATGAACCGTGAGAATTTATGCTTTGCAGGTCTACACCCGATTTGTATGTTTTGTCTAGTATATTCCAAAATTGAGATGTTAGCCTCCGAACTTCACCAGGTCTACAAAATATCTTCTGTTGGTTATAGGTCTCACAGGGAATGATATGTTCTTCCAACATCTTGTTCTTAATAGAGACCCGAACTGTGTCAATCAATTGCATGGGAGATGCTTGGAGTGGAAGGAACTTGAATTTTGGGGGAAGAGAGAATGCTGGTGCATCGCTTGTTGACTTCACCAAGGCCGCAAGTGCATTAACAAAAGCCGAAGGGACACATTCAAGAATACCCTTATTCCACGGGCTGTCATAAAGAATGGTCTCTCGAGAAGAAGCAAGGAGGAAATCTGCCTGGATTATAAATGGAAAGTTTGTAACCATCTCAGTTGGCAAGAAGGCATAGATGCCAGGTGCTTGGGCCCCACCCAACCTCTGCCCATGAGGGAATGCCAGTGTAATCGTCCACTGGTCCACTTCTTCTCTCTTTTTCACACGACATTCTGATTTTACTGGGAACTTCTGTTTCCACATGTAATATGTGCATTGCTCGTCATTTCCACCATTTTCAGCATCTAGGTGGAGAGTATAAGATTCAGCATCTACATTCTTTCTTGTTTGGTAGTCCTTCTCACTAGAGATAGAAACCTCAGTTAGAACAGCCTCCTTTGTATTGTTGTCAGCAATCTCCTTAACAGAAAGTTTCCGGATCTTCGAGAGAAAAAGGAGGAGTTCTGGATGGAAGGATGAGAGTTGCTTCCTTACAGCTGGAACTTTTTCAGCTTTTAGAGGGAGAATTATTGTGGTGGTGGGAAGGACTTTTGTCGATCCATATAACTCTTTCAGATCAAACACAGTGGGGTGTTCTTCAACCCATTCCGGCACAATGTAACCGATTTCGCAATCAGTTGAAGGTTGCTCACTGAATTTTATTTGGTACCCATTGCTGAAGATATGAGGCTGGCTAGACACCAAGAAAACACTTTTGAATCCAATTCCTATAAGAAACAAAATATTCTGTATTCAGAATTCGTCCACCTAAATGGAAAAATTCGAGTCATGCAGAAATGGAATAAAATGTAAACATGCCCAGCAAAATTATAAACTGGGAGTGTATACGACTTGGTAACATATCTCTGTTAGGGTACTCATTTAATTTTGCAAAAGGTTTCGAAAAAAATTATACACACATAAATTCTACAAGTATATTCATATGAACTACTACATAGCAGAAATGAGGCAAAACATAAGTAGGAAAAGACTATAAAAGACACAGAGTACTATGTGAACTCATAGACATACATGGTAGTTTCTAATAAATATTTAAACTTTTGCAAGTCAGGTGATCTACATATATATACTCTAAAACTCTGTTATGATTTCTATGCATATCCATGAGAATGGGCAAGACAGAAATCAGAAACCTATAATGAAATTATTTTAAAATCAGAGAGACGTTTTGAAATATGCAACAAATTATCTGAATATGAAAATATTAAATATAATATTAATAACTAAATAGGTTTATCCATAATTTGGTTCTTATTAATTGGATGTTAAAGCATTTCTACTTCAGTTAATCAGCACAAGATGCAATATCCAGGATTTAGATAGACAAGGCCAAACTAAAATACATGTCCGATCAACATGAAACTCACTTTGGCTTTTTGGCCATAAAATCGATTACTAAATAAATGAAAAACGAAATATGTGCCTAGTAGATCAAGTCTCGATTACTAAATAAATGAAAAACGAAATATGTGTTAGAAGTTGTAATCTCCAAGTCTCGAATCCAACCCCGAAACCGAAGGACAGCAGCAGGAACTCGGAACACTATTCGGGTAGTGAACATTGTAATCTCCAAGTCTCGGGACACCGAAGACAAAGAGGACTCGGGACAAACAACCCGAAGTCACTCTAGATGCCGAAGATGAGGATTCGGGAAGATCAACCCGAATCACTCACATCTCGAGTTGACTGACGTCGAAAGCAGAACTTTGACACGAGGCCACCAAAGTCAGAGACAGCACGTGGGTGCAAGGACTTTTGTAAGGTGGCCATAATGAGCTACAGTTGGCTAGTATAATAGCTGTAGACTTTCTTGTACATGTAATGACTATTCCTTTTAGTATAAATAGAAGGATAGTGTAGTGTAGAGAGTAAGAAGAGAGAGACAGAAACCATTATAAGGTTCTGAGTTTTAATAGAAAAACGCTTTTAAGCATATACTCTCTTCCCTTTCCGATCTAAGTAATTTTGTTTTAATCCTCCATAAATCATTCCTCAGGTGAAAGAAGCTGAGTGCCACCTGTTCTAAGTAACTTGTGAGAATACCCGAAAGAACTGACAGTAACCACCCGGATTACAACTCAGGTAGTAATTTGTGTTAGAGGCCCATACTAGTGAAACTGTGAGAACCTTAGAACTTCCCTCAAATCGGGAACATCCACCCTCGGGAAGTGTCTTCGGATAGTAGTTTTAAACCAACATATTGGTATCAGAGCTAATGGCTGGATTCGCAAGCAGTTCATTTGGGTAGATGCCGTTGCCGAAGTTGAACAAATCAAACTACGACAACTGGAGCATCCAGATAAAGGCATTGCTAGGCGCACAGGTTGTGTGGGAAGTAGTCGAGAATGGATTCGAAGATGCTACTCAGACCGAGACAATGACCGTAGCTAACCTCAAGGCATTGAGAGAAAACCACATGAAGAATAAGACAACCCTCTACATTCTCTATCAAGGTGTAGGTGAGTCTGGCTTTGAGAAGATAGTCGAAGCAGCGACTTCAAAAGAAGCATGGGAAATGCTGCTGACAGCTTACAAAGGTGCCGAACGGGTTAATCAGGTGAGACTTCAAACTCTCCGAGGAGAAATGGAATCGATGAGAATGAAGGAATCCGAAAGTGTATCGGATTTCATCACAAGGGTACAAGCAGTAGTAAACCAGCTAAAGAGGAATGGAGAGAAGTTAACAGAATCTCGGGTAGTCGAAAAGATCCTGACGTCACTGACCGATGCCTTTGAGAACATCGTGTGTGCAATCGAGGAGTCTAAGGACTTGAGCAAGTTATTCGTTGATGAGCTCGCCGGTTCCCTTTTGGCACACGAGCAGTGAAGAACGTTGAAGAAAAAAGAATCACTCGAAGAGGCCTTGCAAGCCAAGGTGGTTCTGGAAGAGAAGGCGATCGATGTATGTCCAACAGAGAGGACAACATCAGGCACGCGGCAGAGGAGGTCGTGGCCGAGGTCAGAAGCAAGGGAGAGGAGATGGTGAAAAAGGCCAGTCGAGCCAAAGCTCGGGAGGACAAGGCCGAGGCCGAGGCCGATGTGGCAAAAACAAATCGAACGTAGATTGCTACAATTGCGGGAAGCATGGGCACTACGCGAGTGATTGCTGGGCTGAAAAGAAAGTAGACGGCAACGCCAACTACGCGGAGGTAAAAGCAGATGATGACCTGCTGATGATGGCAAGCACATCTAACACGGGAGGTGATACCATATGGTACCTCGATACAGGAGCCAGCAACCACATGACAGGACACCGACACTTGTTCACAGATCTGACCGAGCCCCAAGGCACAGTCTCATTTGGGGACGCCTCTAAGGTTGAGGTTAAAGGCCGAGGTAAGGTGCAGTTCCTCCAGAAGAACGGGAGGTTTGGAACAGTTGAAGACGTGTATTACATCTCGGAGATGAGGAGTAATATACTAAGTGTCGGGCAATTGATGGAGAAAGGGTACACAATCCTCATGAAGGATAGAACCCTCCACCTGAAGGACAAGAATCAGAGAGCAATAGCTCGAGTAGATATGGGGCAGAACCGGATGTTCAAATTGAAATTACAGAGGATTGAGGAGGAATGTCTCAAGGTGAACAAAGAAGACGAAGCTTGGTTGTGGCACAAAGATTCGAGCACTTGGGGTATAGCGGCCTCAAGGACTTAGTGAAAAAAGAGTCAGTGAAAGGGCTACCGAATCTCGCCTTCGAGAAGTTCTGCGAAGGGTGCGTGGTTGCAAAGAACGCGAGGAACTCTTTCGGAAAGTCACAACACCGAGCGAAGAGACCTCTCGAATTGATCCACACTGACATCTGTGGACCGATCACACCAGGCTCATTCAGCAAGAAAAGGTACTTCATCACTTTCATTGATGATTTCTCAAGAAAGTGTTGGGTGTACTTTCGGAAGGAGAAAGCCGAGACATTCGAGACCTTTAAAAAGTTTAAGGTCATGATCGAGAAGTCAACCGGGCAGCATGTTCGGGCACTCAGATCAGACAGGGGCGGTGAGTACCTGTCGAACCAGTTCAAAGGTTACTGCGAAGAACATGGGAAAAGGAGACACCTGACATCACCATACACTCCACAGCAAAATGGAGTTGCAGAATGAAAGAATAGAACTATCCTCGATATGGTTCGTTCTATGCTAAAGACGAAAAACATGCCGAAGGAGTTTTGGGCGGAAGCTGTACAGTGTGCCGCGTACATCCAGAACTGATGTCCACATGCAATCCTCAAGAATAAGACCCAACAGGAGCTATGGAGCGAGCACAAGCCGAATGTGACCTATTTGAGAGTATTCGGGAGCGTGGGATACGCTCACATACCCGACCATAAAAAAACAAAGCTCGAGGACAAAAGTCAGAAGCTTGTGTTCATAGGCTATGACGAGAAGTCGAAAGCCTATAAACTCTATAACCCAATCGAGAACAAGCTCGTGATAAGTCGGGATGTAGAAGTAAACGAAGAAGTCAACTGGGACTGGCAGAAAATGCGAGAAGAAGAACTGAATGATGAACGGGTAGAAATCCCAACTCGGGTAGATGAAACATCTAATTCGGGTAGTTCAGATGAAGACTTCAGTTCGGATAGTTCAGAAGAACCCGAACGAAGAAACCCAAGATACCGGAACCTGCAAGATATGTATGAGACTACAGGGGAGGTACACTTAGTGTGCTTGTTAGCCGATGGCGAGACGATCTTATTCGAAGAAGCTGTTCGTGACCAGAAATAGAAGGCAGCGATGGACGAGGAGATCAAGACGATCGAGAAGAACAAAACTTGGGATTTGGTGAAGTTGCCCAAAGGGAACAAAGCCAATGGAGTGAAGTGGATATTTAAGAAGAAGATGAACCCACAAGGAGAAGTCGAAATATACAAAGCGAGGCTGGTGGTAAAAGGTTATCGACAGAAGGCCGAAATCGATTACGATGAAGTATTCGCAACAGTAGCTCGGATGGAAACAATTCGGCTACTCATCTCGCAGGCAGCACAGTTCGAATGGCCGATCTATCAGATGGACGTGAAGTCGGCATTCTTGAACGGAGTACTTGAAGAGGAGGTGTACGTTGAACAACCCCTCGGGTACATGAAGCCGAAAAAAGAGCATGAAGTGCTCAGGCTAAGGAAAGCACTGTACGGATTGAAGCAGGCACCAAGAGCCTGGAATACGAGGATTGACTCGTACTTCAAGGAGAATGGTTTCCGACAGTGTCCTTTCGAACATGCTATCTATGTGAAGCATCGGAAGGGTGAACTCTTGATCGTAGTACTATACGCGGACGATCTGATCTTCATGGGAAACAGTCAAAGACTAGCCGAAGAGTTCAAAATGGTGATGAAAAACGAGTTCGAGATGACAGACCTCGGCAAGATGAGGTACTTTCTCGGTCTCGAAATCACACAAGTTAATTCGGGTACTTTCGTCTCGCAAGGTGCATATGCGAGAGACATCTTGAAGAAGTTCGGGATGGAAAGTTGCAACCCGGTAGCATCACCGATGGAACTCGGTGCAAAGCTCTCCAAGTATGAGGGAGGAGAAGCTGTTGAAGCCAACAACTACCGGAGCATAATCGGTAGTTTGAGGTACTTAACTTGCACACGGCCGGATATTGCATTTGCAGTCGATGTGGCAAGTCGGTTTATGGAGAACCCGAGGTCCTCTCATTTGAAAGCAGTGAAGAGGATCCTGAGATATGACAAGGGAACAAAAGATCTCGGGTTGTTTTATACAAAAACTAACGAGTTCAAACTTTCAGGTTTTGTGGGCAGCGATTGGTGCGGAAACATCGATGATCGGAAAAGCACCACGGGCTTCGCGTTCTACATGGGAGGCACAACCTTCACATGGTTATCAAAGAAGCAGCCCATTGTCACACTCTCAACCTGTGAAGCCGAGTACGTGGCAGCATCACACTGTGTGTTTCACGTTATCTAGCTAAGGAACTTGCTACATGATCTGAAGCTCCCGCAGCACGAAGCAACTAAGATTCGGGTAGACAACAAGTCGGCAATCGAATTGGCAAAGAACCAAGGTCAACATGAGAGGAGCAAACATATTGATGTGAAATTCCATTCGATTCGAGAACACATCAAGGATGGTGAAGTTCGGATGGTTCATGTGCAAAGCAATGACCAAGCTGCAGATATCTTTACCAAGGCTCTACCGAAGCCATTGTTCGAGAACTGCAAGCAGATGCTCGAGATGGTGAACATTCGACACTTGAGCTTAAGGGAGGATGGTGAAAGTTGTAATCTCCAAGTCTCGAACCCGAAGGACAGCAGCAGGAACCCGGAATACTGTTCGGGTAGTGAACATTGTAATCTCCTAGTCTCGGGACACCGAAGACAAAGAGGACTCGGGACAAACAACCCGAAGTCACTCTAGATGCCGAAGATGAGGATTCGGGAAGATCAACCCGAATCACTCACATCTCGAGTTGACTGACGCCGAAAGCAGAACTTTGACACGAGACCACCAAAGTCAGAGACAGCACGTGGGTGCAAGGACTTTTGTAAGGTGGCCATGATGAGCTACAGTTGGCTAGTATAGTAGCTGTAGACTTTCTTGTACATGTAATGATTATCCCTTTTAGTATAAATAGAAGGATAGTGTAGTGTAGAGAGTAAGAAGAAAGAGACAGAAACCATTATAAGGTTCTGAGTTTTAATAAAAAAAACGCTTTTAAGCATATACTCTCTTCCCTCTCCGATCTAAGTAATTCTGTTTTAATCCTCCATAAATCATTCCTCATGTGAAAGAAGCTGAGCGCCACCTGTTCTAAATAACTTGTGAGAATACTCGAAAGAATTGAGAGTAACCACCCAGATTACAACCCGGCTAGCTAGTAATTTGTGTTAGAGACCCATACTAGTGAACCTGTGAGAACCTTAGAACTTCCCTCAAATCGGGAACATCCACCCTCGAAAAGTGTCTTCGGATAGTGGTTTTAAACCAACATTATGTTCCTCTGATAATTTATAAAGTAAAGCATCCTTAACTTTGTTTCTTGAGAAAACTAAATTACTAGGCCCAGGTTTGACTGGGGATGTCAGAAACCATATTTTCTACCTATTTATTGTCCATATATTTCTCAAAACAACAAAAATTGTACAACTACTTGGGAAAAAAGAAGAAGAAATAAGAACCTTTTTCGCCAATATAGCCTCGATACCGCTGGCCTTTCTTAGTAGACTTTCCAACACGGCAAATGGACTCAATGTTAGCAGGAGAGAATCCTTTTTCATTGTTGAATATGAGCAAAGTTGATGTTGCTCCAGTTCTAGTTATATCCTTAGAAGTAACCACAAACTCCAGCGATGGCGCCACACCAGATAGATACTCGTTATCTTCAGCATTCTGTTAAATTGTTCATAGTAATGAAACGAATGAGAAAGAAGTTCAGTACTAGCTGGTCAAAGAATCAGCCACACGTGAATATTTGGTAGACGAAAAAAGAAATTAACTTGTTTAATGTTAAAGTTATTTTGAAAGCAGAGTCTGTGTAATCCTAATATACCCTGCATGTGTGTTGTGTCAGGTCTAAGAGGATCTGATTGGACTCAATTTGTACTTGCACAAAATCAAAATAAAATGAGGAGCTTCATTGCTAACTCCCAAACATAACTAAATGTATTAATTAGGTTATTAGGAAGCCGAAGGCTTAACATATGTTCTGATTATTCTAGCATCAAGTTGTCAGAAATAATCTTACATTATTCTAGACCAAGAAACTAGCGCTACTCTCTAATCTTACATTATTACTTATATAGTAGGATTACAACAATCTAAAGAAATAAGTCACAGAATGAGCACAGAAAAAAAAAAGTAAGTTCTATACAGAAAAACGAAAATGCCACTTCGTATAGTTACCTGAATGAGTTCCATGAGAAAGTGAACATCTTTGGAGTAAAGCTCTTCAGAGAGGTAATTTACGGCATGATGCATGTCTTCAGCCAGTGGATTCTTCTCTTCTCTGCCAATGAAAAACCTATCGCGCCGTATCTTCTCTACATGCTCTCTCGGGCTTAGAGAACCCGAACCAACACTGGAAGCAGCCATTGCTTGCTCTTTGATCAATTCTAAGAAAACCAAGCCAACAATACCAGTACTAGACACTCAAGCAAGAGGAAATGGTAAGTGGAGAACTGAACAGTTAAAAAGCCAACTCCGACTCAAAAGGGATGGTTCCGTATTAACTTCAGGAGCACTTAGTAAGGAATTTGAATCGACTTGTGTTTATTTTCTCGGTACTTTTGAAGTTGGAAATCACTAATTATCGGAAGTTGAATCTACTTTCGAAGTTGGAACTCATCGATTTCTGTCACAATTCTTTGGAATGTCCAAAAGTTTATTAGCATCTTAATTGTTCATGAAGATGATTAGATGAATGCCCGTCTCAAGATGATGATGCAGCGTATATCAGGAAGGAAATTACATGCGAGCTATTTCTTATATTATTACTATTATTATTATTATTATTATTATTATTATTATTATTATTATTTGTGTGCATGATTGCATCTCATCTAAAATGTTCCACGGTCTTAACAGGGATAAATTAATTTATATTGATGATCATAATGATCCATCCTCAATATTAAGACAATTTTGAACAAATTATACATATCGTTGGACGTGACAACAATACATTCACGCTGATTAATTATCTTCCTTTTAAATAGATGTGGCAAGTCGTGTCGGTCGGACGGGTTCGTGTCGGGTCGGTTAGTTTGGCTGTCAACAATAGTAGGGTTGGGGTCGGTTCGGGTTTCGGATCGTCATGTGTCGATAATTTTCGGATCATGGGTCGGGTCAGGCGAGGTCAGGTCAGATTTCGAGTCGGGTCGCGTTAGTTCTTTCGAGTGATAGGTCAGGTTGGGCGAGACCGAGTCTGGTTTCAGGTTGGGTTGCGTCAACAACTTTCGAGTCTTGGGTCGGATCGGACGTGACCGGGTCAGGTTCGGGTCGGGTTGCACCGACAACTTTCAAGTATTATTTTGAGTTTTAAATTCAATCGGACAATATCGGGTCTTGTTATTGAATTGTGTTAGTAAATCTTGACTTTATCAGATTGTATCAGGTTGTATCAATTTACAGGTTGTATCAATTTACAGGTTGTATCAACTTTCAAGATAGGATTAGATCAATTTACAGGTTGTATCAGGTCGAGTCGAGTCGGGTCGAGTTGGGTTCGAGTTCTCATGTGTCGCTACATCTCGGGTTATGGGTCGTATCGGGTCGGGTTAGGGTCCTCATTTGTCGCGCCATCTTGAGTTACGAGTCGTCTTTGGTCGAGTCGGGTCGGGCTCAGGTCGTTCATGTGTCACTTCGTCTCGGGTTACAGATCATCTCAGGTCGAATTCAGATAATTTGACTTTATAAAAACATCGGATCAGATCGGCTTCAGATCGAGCCGAATCGGACGGATTTCTCGAGTCGGGTCGATTTCTGTCACTCTACTTTTAAATGTGGCGTCGATTATTCCAAATCCAAATCTCATGCAACAATTCGAAATTCGGAACAGCTAGAAATATATTGAGAAGATATTTTCACATTAAAAAACATTAATTAATTGAAAAACATTGGATGTCGAAAAATCACCAATTCATTTTTTGTTAATTGAATATGTTAAAAAAGTTTGTTTTAACTTTGATTATATAGCACAATGCATAAGTGGAGGTGACCTGAGTGCAAATGAATCTTATACGGACGAATAATAATCCATCGTATTTTTATCGGTTATTATATATCAAGTATGGATATGAATTCAGATAATTTCGAATACGTGTCTAGCTACATGGTCCACATCTGCATTCGTATATGAACAAATAAACAATATTGACATATAATACTTCAATTATAAAAGTAGCTTAAACTCTACTCAAAATAATGAAATCCTTCATAAATATGAATGTGTTTCTTTGAACTTCAAAAACAAACATAAATATTTTCCCTAAATAGGGATATTATGTGCTTGCTTGGGCGTAAATGTTACTACTAAAATCTGAAAGTTTCGGATCTGAACACTTGAAAAATAAACCAATCACATTACATTTTTTGGTTATTGCATATGACAAATGTGACCTTAGATATCTCAAAACTTTCATTTTCAATTCAATAGCATTTTCTATACGGAGTCCATGTTATATACATATTATATAAAGTAACTTTTTTAAGCTTAAACATTCATTGCTTTTAGAGTATATCTTGCCAGTTACTCTGCATTTCTCCATATATATAAATGCGAGGCTCATATATTCATCAGATATTTACGCTTAGTTTGTGACTCAAAACTAATTGATTTTTTTTTCAATCAGCTCCTCAATTTGTTAATTATTAAAAAACCTCCCAAAGTATTGTTATCACTCTCTCTCTGTTTTTCTTTATTTTTTACCTTCTCACGTTTGTTTGGTTTTCGCTATCAACTTTTTAACCATAATTTTCCCCTCTTTTTTTTCTCTTTTCTCAAAAGTAAAGGAATCATCACGCATTGATCTGGAAATGGAAAAATTATAATGTTTCAAAATGTTAAAGGAAAATTGAACTTGGTCAAGAAGATTCGGCAAGTCAGAATATATTCTACATAAAGTGACAAGACATGTCATATACTCCATTTCGTTAAAGAAAGGAGATCTAAAGTTGCTCAGATGATAAAAGAAAACAATGTCACTATTAAGAGAGAAATATATAATTGAGATATTTTAAACAAGAAAAATGTTCCACGGATTTCAACTTCGATGCCATCATCAATATTCACTGGACAGATCCAGTTGAGTATCAACGAAATTTGTTTTACTTATGATGCATATTGTTTTCGTTATTAAGCATGTTGTTTTTGTTATCGTGCATCTTATAACATGCATAACAGTCAAATACTTATGATTTATATGTTAAGTTTATTATGTTATTTTGTTATACTTATGATTTATTATGTTTTCACTATTATGCATGTTATTTGTATTATTTTGCATGTTATTTACTTGCATAATAATAAAAAATAACATGCACAATAACAAAAACAACATGCATAATAACTAGAACAATCTTTCAAAATAAATGCAATTGGATTCGTCCAGTCCGCATCGATGAACGTAGCGATCCGCGTCGGTGAGTGTAGCGACATTCGTTTTCAGTGGAGCGTCCGATCAATTATATGCATAATAACAAAAACAATATGCATAATACAAAAAATAACATACATTATAAAAAAAACAACATATAAACTGAATTCAACTGAATCTGTTCTATTGATATCGATAAAGATATCAATGAAGGTATCTATATATCAGCTCCCTTTAAACAAACTAGTTTTGTTCAAGTCGAAAATAGAGATCGAAGTTCGTTGAATATTGTTGTAATCAATGAGCTTAACCAAAAATATAAACTTTCAAATTGATTGAGTTATTGTTGATTTGTTGTAATCAAATTCGAATTCGTTTTTTTGAGTGAAATGCACCACTAGCCAGGAGCCGGAATGAGATCTTCTACCGTCCAGCAAAAATATTGTGCGTGAGTAACCTACAACGCAGAGAATTTCAATTTTTTATTTGCATCGAAATTTGCTACAAATTAAATTTTCTAATATCAGACTCTCTGAATCAAATTTGAACCGTCCGTAACTTACAACGCAGAGAATCTGAATCGTTAATTCCTGCTGCGCGGCCGAAAATCTGCTTCCCAAGGAGCTAGAGATCGAGGTTTCATGGAAGGGGATCCCGCGTGAGCGGACTACATCATATGGCATGGATACTTATTTGAAAATAATACTCATAATAAATATGCTTCCATTTTCTACGATATACGATTTTTCAAATTATAATTTGAACTGGTAACTTGAGGACACATTTATATTCCACCGACAAGATTCTGCAAAATCTTCATTTGAATTCATTTTCTTAGTTTATTTTATTCATTTAATATTTATAGACTTAATATATTAATATTTTTCACCAATACGCATGCTACAGTGAAAATGAAAATAAATAAATTGATTCAGAATTGTCGAGGAGGATGACAAGTGCTTTATATACTCCGATATTATTATTATGATATGCAATGAGCGATTGAGGGATCATTTCGCAACGGTTATTTTGCATAAATTCAAAAGGAATTTATTTCTTCAAATTTATTTATTTTAAATTTATTTAAAATTCACTATTAATAATGTCAAAATAATTATTGTCATATGATATCTTCTGTAATTATCCGGTTATTTTGCATAAATTCAAAAGTAATTTATTTCTTCAATTTTTTTAAATTTATTATTTTTAAATTTATTTAAAATTCACTATTAATATTGTCAAAATAATTATTGTCATATGATATCTTCTGTAATTATCCAATTAATGTGTCGAAACAAAGTGGAGCTATAAAACATTCTATGGAATTAATATAGTGATGAGCCATAATAACATCAACTAAAAGTATATTTTTTTTGTAATATTTCTTTACAAATTATAATATAAGAAGCTTTCCTTTTTTGGTCTGGAGGGGATCAAATGTAAAATCTGAATTTCTTAGATCAATTAGATCGATGCATTGTAAACATGGCAAGTGTTATATTAAATAGCTTATCTATTCATGGACCTTTCTTTTTGCAAAAATTGATACATTAATATTTACATCTTATTTCAAAAATAATAAAGGAAGAAGATAAATTCAATGCACCATGGACCCATGGTGTATTTTTAAGGGACCTTTTTGTGGGGCAGTGAACCGCGCGGTATCAAGGATTTTGTTTTTCTACGGTGCGGTATCGTACAGTATCACATCTCGATCATCAAATAAACAGTTCGTAGAAGTTTTAAATTTGAAATACGAATCACGAAAAATTGAATGATCCTCAAAATTGAGCAGTGCGGTACTGCGCGTCACACGATCTCATAGTAAATATTCCCGCGGCGTCATATTCGCCCACGCACGTCCCTCCCAACACCTTCAACCATGCCTGAACCTGGGTCAGTACACCATAGACTATGCCGCCTATGAAGTTGCACTCTTTGTTAGCGGTGCTCCAAGAGCAAGAAATATAAATTCCGAAGAAACGATGCACATCAGCACATGCTAGTAGAATATTCTTCACTAGCAAACCAACGTGGCATTTTCCATACTCCCTCTAGCCTTTTCCTCCATGCTTACAAAAATCTGTCCGTTCATTACCTAATCCGACGGTCTTTAGGTAAGACTAGAGATAACATCATTTGTATTTTAACCTGGTCTAGCGGACAATTTAACACCACCCCAGCGTCAACCACGTGGTGTTCTCTAATAGGTCAAAATTTTCGCTTGCCTCTGAGCTCAACTGCTCAAGACTCAAGAGCTTGTTGAATTATGCATTGCTAGTTCGCTACTACCAATACCGGTCTCTATCTTCACCACGATCCCCATTAATTCTTTAATTGAACTGTCGTTGTTGACTTGAACCATATATTTATCAACTTCTTAGGCAAATAATTCAGTGGGGTTCAAATTCAGTAGCTTTAATTGCTGCTAGAGAGCTCTGATTGAAACATTGATACTTTCAAGTGAGAACATTCTATTCCACAAGAAAGATTGGCATAGGAATTGAGATAAAAAAGAGAGATGTATGAAGCCATGGAGAAGAGCTCTTCTGGTGTGCTGATGTCTCGAGATCCTAAACCGAGGCTGAGATGGACACCTGATCTCCATGAACGCTTTGTAGATGCTGTAACCAAGCTCGGCGGTCCCGAGAGTAAGCCCTCTATCTCTCTCTTTAAATGACAATTGATCATAGAAAGTCTAATTAATGACATAACTAGTGCACTCATAGTATCAGTTTGCTGACAAGGGGACTGTATGCTTCAGTTCTCATCTAAAAAATATTGGTTTTTTGAAATGATTTCGTACTCTCTAGTTTCTTTTTTTTGTAAAATGTTTTTGATGAAATTTTTTTACTCTATAGTTATTTGCTTATCACAGAGGGAAGTGACAAATAGGATCTGTGAAAAGTAGCGAAAAGCTGGTCTAGAATTCTACTGGAAAGTGGTATTTGGGGATCTAAGCATTGGATATACTGTCAGATTAAAGCATTTAAAACCAGATATTATATGGCTGAAAACCCAATGCTCTTTCATGTGGTAGTTCACAGCAACTCATATATATAACTATAGTCTGTTTCAACTTTCAACCAACTTAATTCAAAAGTTTCAAAATAATTTATATCTTTATGAAAGAATTTAACTCCTAATACTATGAAACAAGTTTCCAAAACATAATTTATAGTGTTTTTTTAGTTGTTGTTTAGATTGTTATCTTTCGCTCTGTTTTAACCAGCCTGTTAATTGCTGTTGTACAGAAGCAACACCTAAATCTGTGCTGAGATTAATGGGGATGAAAGGCCTCACACTGTACCACCTGAAGAGTCATCTTCAGGTAACATCACATTGATTCATTCTTCATAATTAATCTCTCCAAATTTTGTTAGAGCCTGAAAATTCCTAATTAGATTTTTAAATCATCTCCCTTCTGCATGTAGAAGTACAGGCTTGGAAAGCAATCTGGAAAGGACATGGGAAGCATGGAAGTTAACAAATCAGGTAAGCCAGTTACTTTAATCTGACCACAAATTGGTATTGCCTTGGTTTTTTTTCCTTGTGATTGTCTAATAAACTTTAGGTCAGCTGGATTATAATTAGTAATTAGTTTGTACTCAGTGCTGGCCATGAAAAGGATCAATCCACTTTTATTGGTACTATTCCTGTCCCCACAAAAAACATTTAATTAAGAGTAATACATCCCTGTACCAGAATTTTGTATTCTTATTCAATCGCTGGCTTCATTAACTTCTACTTCTCTAATTCTCTAATTGTATTGTACAGTTCAGTACAGTCCTGACTTTGACCTTGCATCAGTACTAAACTACTAACTTTTTTTTTTGGCCAAGGACATAATTCAGGTGGAATAAGCTACTCTGGAGGTAACAATTTACTTTCTGCAAATGGCACCGGGTATGTTTCTGTACAGTAAAAAGTACCTTAATAAGACTTCTGAAATATCCAATTATTAATGTTTTTACTTCTATTCCAAATGGTTCAGAGAAATACCATTAGCGGAGGCTTTGAAGTACCAAATTGAAGTTCAGAGAAAACTCCAGGAACAGCTTGAGGTTATTTCCATTTATAATTTACTATTTTTTTTACTACAAATGTCCACAGCCTAACTTGACGTTCAATCTTTGAAAAAATAACAGTGATAATTTTGAATAAGTACCAGCATGGCTTCATTTATTATGCAACAAACTGTTAAAATGAAAGAATGAGAAGAATTAATTTGAGCTGTTCTCATTCTCATTAAAATGGATCTAGTAAACCACAGATCCAATGCAATTCATTTTGATACTAATTATTTCTCCTTTTACAAGAAAAGAAATTGTTCCTTGTAACTCCGGAAAGCTTAGGAAGTTGCACGTAATTCAAAAAAAAAATCAAAACATCATTTTTATGCTATAAGCTTGTTCTATCCTCTGCACAATTAATCAATTATGTTTAAATTGACTAGAAATTTATTTCAGGTGCAAAAGAAATTACAAATGAGAATAGAAGCCCAAGGAAAGTACTTACAAGCAATCCTAAGTCAAGCGCAAAAAACCCTCTATATGAACAACAATTCTGCCTGCCTAGAGGCTAATAGAGAAACTGTATTAACTTTTAATCTAGCTCTGTCTGGGTTCATGGAAAGAGGAGAAGAAGAAGATATTCCAGAGATGCAAATAGGACTTTGTATGGGAGCTAATGAAGGACCTCCAGATGAAAATAAATTTGATCCAAATCAAAGCAGATGTATTTTGGATTTGAACATCAAAGGGGAATATGAGTTGCATGGAGGGATAAAAGATGGTGACTAGAATAAAATTATAAACCAACAACGGAGATAAAGCTTCGGAATTAGGTCATTCAATTTTCTAAGATAGAAATTTTGAATTGAGTGGTTAGTCAAGATACTGATATTGTTATGTTGTTGTTGTTCCGTTCAAATTTGTGAAAGCATGTCAAGGAATCTCTATAAATGTACTTGAAAAGAAAAAAATACACGTGAATTAAAGAACAAAACCTGAAAATATTGTACTATTGATACTAATTTTTCTAGATATAATTAAACTAATTTTACAATGTAAATGCAAGCTCAGTGTATAATATTCAGCTTGTATAATGCGTACATTCTGCCTGAATAAATGTTGACATAATTCAGAATGGAATTAACAAATTATACGATGAGTACTGTTTTGCACTTCTATTGTACTATTTTGGACCAGTCGTGGTGGAACTATTTAATGGTTCATTGCCTACAACAAAGCCAGAAATCAAATACATATGTCGAAGATTGCTTTGAAAATGATAGAACTTCTAATAAAAGACAACGTTCTTTCTTCAAAAAAATAAAAGACAACGTTCAGGTACAGTTTTTAAGCATGACAATTCAGAAAACAAAAGAGGAAAAAGAAAAAAGAAAAGAGAATCTATAGTTTATTTACCCCATCTAGAGAGGATCAACAATCCAGCAACAGTGAGGCATGCTGAACCAAAAATACCAACAACAAGTGCAAATGCATACATGACGCTTGGGAGGTTGAGTTCCTCCTGTATGGTTATTAGACCTTTGTCAATTTCCGGTGCCAATGCAGCCGCACCAGCAACTCGAAAAGGTCTTGTCACATTATTTCCCGTCCACATCAGCAAGATTATCTAGGTCAATCAAAAAGACAAGCTTTGTGAGATATAATCATTATACAAATGTGATGATTCCTCATATTACCCTTTAATATACAATGTTTGTGGAATGAAATATAACTATCAATACCTAGTACAACCCAAAATATAAAATATGGGATATTCCATTGTATCCCACCCCCATCCCTTCCATTGTATCTACTTCCATACCAGGAGTAGATGGTCACATATTTCTTTCTCCATACAGGGGAGGGGCTAGAGGTGCAAACAGATCGTATACAGACGAATAATAGCGTTACCGTATCTATATTTGTTATTATTTTACGGATACGGATTCGGATAGTTTCGGATACGGATACAGATCAGATGATAAACGGATAAGGATACGAATCAAATAATAAATGAATACAGATGCAAATACGGATATAATTCAGATAATTAAATGGAATGAGTACATTATGAAAAAAATATCACTAATATATCATTATTCAATAATAAAATAAATTTAATGGGATAATTAAATATTGCAATGAGTAGTGTCCTTATAATTCACTTTTCTAATATTATCAATATATGAAACAATTAAATAATTAATTTACTTAGCTATAAAAAAAGAAACATAAATACAATGAACTTGGACCTCCATATTTTGTGGATATCCGAAAATCCGAAAGTTTCGGATCCGAATAATTATTCGAATCCGTATTCGTATCCGGTTCAAAATTCGAAAATCAGTAAAATCTTATTCGTATCCGTATCTGAAAATATCTGAATCCTAATATCTGATATCCGTTAAAATCCAAATCCGGATCTGAATAATTGGATAAATATCCGATCCGGTTGCACCCCCGTTAAAATCCAGATCTGAATCCGAATAATTGGATAAATATCCGATCCGGTTACACCCCTAGGAGGGACACCTAGATTTTTTTTCTTCCAGGTATACACTTTGTATTTTTCTTTTAACCAATTTAGCTTAAAAGTTTTCTTATAACCTACTGAAATAGCAGATCCCCAGCACGTAACTATACTACTGGCTTAGTATATAATCCGGTCTAGCCCAAGTAAATATTAACATCTTCATAACACCAAATATAGCCAAATTTAAACAGCCAATCAGAGATATATGTTTAATGACAATACACAGATCTCAAGTCAGAAAACTATACAGAAGTCTCCAGCTCAAAATAATACCTCCCTGGAACAGGATTCCACATACATCAGTTAAAGAAATATTTTTTTCGTTGGAAAGATGAAGTTTATATGCAGACCAGCACTGAACCAAACATATATTTTACATATTACATGAAGTACTAGCCATGATCCGATTATTCTTTGTTAAATTTACCAAGAGGCGTGGACCTAAATCCTCAATTGAGGAATTTGCTACTGAACCAGAACTCAACTCACCAAACTCTGGGTCAGATTAACATACTTCTGCAAATTAAACACAAATGAACCTGAAAAAACTACAAAGATTCGTTCACCTATGTCCTTCAAATCATTGAAAAATCATTAATACCCACACATATATTGAAAAACTAGCATAGACCATTCTTTTCATAATTTTTGCATGATCCTAGTATTCTGCTACTCGCTCATTATCGACGACTATGAGAGAAATATATCATATTTTATCATCAGCTCTTCAAAGGTTTCTTAAAATTCTGCAGGGGTATACAGATACATGAATATGCTTGTTCATTGAAGTTTTCATGAGTATGCATGAAGTCGCTCAAAACAAAATCAAAATATAAACAAGTCATATTATAATCATTACCACTCGGAACCATCCTATAAAAGAATCAAAGAAACATACCCCTAATAGAGCCTGAAGATTCGCTGCAGGATTTTTTCCAGTGCTCTTCTCATATCCAAGGAATGCGAGAACGAAAAAGGTAGTGTATGTCACCCCATCAAAAAGACCATATGCTAACACAGCCGCTAGTCCAAGCTTTGCCACTTTTGCTCTCATTTCTGCGGAGTTCACCTAATCAAAGCCAATACAGTAGAAAAGGTACTTTTACCAAGGATAATTTGAAGATACATGAAGTAAAATCTGACAAAGAAAACAGAAAGCAAAACAAAAAATTGAAATTTTTATCTGTTCTGGAGAATAATTGCATGACAAGAGCAGCATGTAAAAGATGGAAGATGAAACTAGAAACTCACCATCCATTTTCCCCAAAATCCAGAATTCTCTGTACTCGATTGTTCCTAGAAAGGAAGAGAGAAAAAACATATTGAATATTGATCTGCACTAAGTAACATATAATTATAAAAAATCATCTAATTATCTACTTTGAAGTTGACGTTAATAGACAACTCTTGAGCATAAACAATTATACATTCACCTGATATTCTAGAAATAGACACATAATTAGGTGGAATTTTCACATCCTACACTAGTAATTTCAATAACATATCATAGTAAGGTAAAAAATACAAATCCGATTATAAAGGCAGTTTGACCATATTCCATATTCAGCCTACATTTCGCAAGTTTAGCAGGTGTTGAGTCGCATTTTTGACAAATAAAAGAAAAAGAAAAAAGGAAAACAAGTGTAAGGCCATAGGGTCATAGGTCCAGGGGGTAAAATAAAAAAAAAAACGAAACCTGAGGCGGTTGATTGTTGGAATCAAACTGCCTGTCAGCAGCTTGGCCAGTAGAGCAACGAAGAATAGTGTTACTGCGAGAAGACTTTATTAAAGCTTTCTTCGACTGAGGTAGAGAGGAGGGTTTGAGTTGCCTCCGGCTCTGGAAAGGTAGCGATTGCCGTTCTCTCGGACGAGAGAAGAGGAGGCTGGGGATTTCTATGCCTAGACTGCACATCTCACTACCAATCGACCACCACCAGTATCAGTACCAGTACCGGCGTAACTATTTTTTCAGTGACTCAGTGTCCAGTATAAACTATTTCGAGAAGAAGGAAAAAAAATGGAAGAATAAAATGGGCTCAACAGTGATTGGTTGGGCTGGCCCAAATTAGAGGCTGGAATAATGAAGTTCCTTCAAATTTCTCAGCCTACGTCATAGCGTCTCCCGACCCAAAATTGTGTAGAGAAGAAATTTGAAAATGTTAGAATCACTTTTTTTTTTTTCTTGATTCATTGTCAAACATGTCCACAAATAAATTAGAAGATAAACTCGAAAATATCTTTCTAAATGTAGTCTCTAACGAAACTTGAAGATCTTATTTATTAAGAATTTGTGTCTTACCGCTACATTAGACAGGATTTGACAAATGTTAGAATCACTTGATCAAGAACTACTGTGATGAAACGTCGGCCATAGCTCGACTCCTCGCCATTTCTTCTATTTATCTCAGGGACAGGAGTTCTTTAATCCTTAAATTCGGCTTTGTATTTGCCAATAGATACAAATTACATTTTTAATAACTTTTTTTTTTTAAAAAAACATATCACATAATTAATTTATTCTAAAAAATAACTAAGAAGTAAGCAACCCATAATGGGGTGAAACATAGCGATGCAATCATGCCAAAAGAGGAAATACCAATTAATTAAAAAAAATTAGGGGCAATTAATTAAAATTCTCTTCATCACTTCTGGGACAATATATAACCCTCAGGCTTCAGATATCTATTTCTTTTTTTTTATTGTTTAGATATCTATTTCTGTTTACAGGTCCATGATTGTGAATTTGTGATAATGCTGACTGCCTGACTTTCAAACTTCTGAAATAAAATGTCATCATGAAAACAGAAACAACGAGAAACACTCGACTAATATCCTTTCTCACTTAAATGTTGGTCGATGATTATCAACCAACAATTTCATTAAACAAAAAAAGAGTTCACCAAACATTACATATTGATATCAGTACAAGTGGAACGAGAAAGAATGAAATTTCCCTCGATTTTTCATAATAATACTACCAAAAGATAACGTATTTTCACAGAATAGCAGCACTCATACTTAAACATGCATCCACTCAAATTATATACAACAAGGTGCCTCGAATAAACAAAAAAAAGAACAATCCATGCATCATGACTTACATGACACAAACCAATTATTTATTTTAGATAGTATGACATCCTCATTAGATAATCTCCTATCATTGCAAGACAAACAGTTGGTTTTAGTGGTAATTCAGGGGTGCTGGAGTCTGCCTGAGCTCCATTCCTTGATAATGAACGTCCTGCAAACCAATCAAAGATTTCCATTATATACCTTCTCAAACAAAACAACAAATAATAACAAAAGAAAGCTTTTAGAACCAGTGCTTCTTAAATCTAGTTTCTGGTAAGTAGCTATTAAAGCTGGATAGCCCTTAGAAGCTACCTAAGAGTACAATAAAGAATGACAAATGTCAGCTAATAGTTTACCCCCAACAATTGCAAAACTTCATCAATCCTTATATTTCGTAACTGACGATATATATACTTAATTTAATTGATTTTTTTAATAAAGACTATCCTGTTATGGGCTTGTAGCCAGCTCGTACTTTACCATACCAAGTAGTGTCGTATTCACTTACCGAGGCAAAGTGATTAACATCACGGTGGTGTGCCTCATCAGCTCGGATAACAGTGACGACATCCTTCAAGGTTGCATTAGCTGGTAAGCGCCAGTAATCTATGGCAATAGCTGGTGCTGGCACGTTCTGAATCTTTCCATCCTCAAGGTCTTTGAGAAACTCAGTGTAGGAGTGAATAGCTTCTTCCTCTAGGTATCCCGTCATACGGTGAGCAAACTTTGGGGAGATCAGATATCCCAAGAAGTAGGCATTGAAAAATACACCCTGCAAGAAGCAATGTTAAATGTCTGTGAGTGCTCGTCCATAAATATTACACAGCACAACCAACATCAGCAAGTTATCTCCAAGATCAAAATTGATTTTTCTCTTTTAATCTAATGGAGAAACTTTGCCTATTTTACATGACATTTTATTCCCCTTTCACTACAACACGTAACTCAAGTTCCAGCATTTTACTGAAATTCAAGCTAAAGAATTTGAGATGTTGGTATACCATTAAAAGCTTCTTCAAGTTTTCAAAAAAACTAATGACTAACTGGTCGACTCAAATCTCAATTTCAATTATCCATTGTTATTTGAGAAGTGAAAACAAACAGAAAAAGTTCATGCATTTGCTACCTGAACCGTAATGACGAGCGCTCTCTCATACCAACGAGGCTTGGAAACCTCCATGAAGGTCATCAGATGCATACGCTCATTTTCAGCTTCCTCCAGCAGTGCGCGGATCCACCCACCACTGTGCTCAAAGCGGCGTAGTGAGCGCAAGTGCAGCAGCATTCCACCGACCATGCCAGGAACTGCTGCGACCGTCTCCAACATCATTGCACGACATCCGTACCGCCTCTATAAAAATGGAGCTAACAGGTTATCTCCAACATTTACAGATAGCAAATAAATTCATATCCACAAGGCAGTCCTAAGAGTGTTTAAATAAATTATTATATAACTTAATGTGACTTTCTATTTTTTGAACATTTAACCGAGGTATTATAAGCTGTCAACAAAATAAACTGCAAATGCAGATGTAGCAATATAGAAACTTTCTTTAAGTGTTCCAAAAAATTGGATAAAAGTTGAAATCATTAATTGTTGATGTTCTGGAAGCTATTGCGGGTTATAATTTTTTCCCGACAAAATGACGTAAATTTTTTAATATATATAATTATTTTGTAGAAAAAATTGACAAATAATAAAACATACAAAATTATTTTACAATTTTTTTTTCGAGGGGTACTTGCTCATTTATATTCCGGCCATTTATATTGCTAATAAATTTGGTTTTATCCTCTATCGGGTTATTTTCCCTTTCTCATATCCAATTTACCGTAGGAAAACAAACTCCATGGCTCCAATAGCAACAGACTGTCAATACCTTAATCTCGTATTAGGCCAATACCCAAACAAAGCAGGTTGGAGGTCAGAAAAAAAAGTGTGCACCGGACCCCATCGGACCCCGCGAATATTGTCACATCAGTTTACCGTACAACGCATTTATGTGGCAAGAATTAAGTTCACAGGTTCTGTCACACGGAATGGCCACACTGTACCTCACGTTAGATTAGTGCAGATCTGAAAGAATTCAATTCCCATTTTCTTGGGGAAGGGGTCGGATAAAAGAACCAAACTACCTCCCGCTGAATATTAAATGGACTCTCCAGTACACGATTTTTTTAAACCAAAAGCAGCCGCCAGCCGGGCCCACAAAAAAGATGTCCCTACTGCTTACTTTAGGGAGAATAATCAATTAGCTCATTAGCCCTAATCAATTAAAATATCACCTGAAATCACTAGCTAGCTATCAAACAACGACTCCACCGAGAATTTTTTTTAATCCACCTAGAAACTTCGCAACAGACATGTTTTTCCTTACGTTTTAAAATGGAATTTTTGCGTAAAGGGCCTAAAGAACAACTTATTTTACAGATAAGATCAATAGCCTTTTAAAAATATCATAGAGGACAAAAAACGCAACTAATATTAGCGTCTCTAAATTTTTTAGGAGTCCAATTAACACTTACGTCTCTAAAATGTAAAATTTGTACTGCAATCTTAAGAAAAATACACGGAAGAAAAAAATTTAAAAAAATTTAGAATGTTATTGATTCTATCTGTTGCTTCTTTGTGAAATTTTTAAGGTAATCTAGATCTTTTGTGAAATTTTTAGAATGACATTAATCCTATTCTTTGAAAAAATTTATTCTATGATCAAAATTTTCCTTTTAAAATCGAGTAGACATCTTGTATCCTCTCCAGCTACCAATGAAGCACGACAATGATGATATCATCAAATTCATGACAGAGTAGTGTACCAAGAAAAAAAGGAGATGTACCTGGAAGAAGATATCTGTGGGTACACGGAGTGACTTGACGGTCCAGTATGCCACCTTGTCCATCATAGTCGTCGGCGTGTGGTGCTTCTGCAGATCTATATTCACATCAGCTTTATAGGTATCCCAGGGCTGCAATTCAAAAACACAGATCAAACACCTTTCAGATCGAATGCAACTACGAAGAAACCGTCAAATAACATAAACAAAGTAATAATCTATTGTATGGAGAGCTAATTTAGCTGATCCAATGGCCATTTCACACGATGGAATCAAGCAAAAATAAATTTAATTATTTCGTTATTTTTTAATTACCTTGAAGCAAGACCACTTCCACTCGGTGCCATCTTCTTTTACAAGCCTTGATGGAGGAATCCCCCAATAGCTAGTGATCTCCTTAGTAGATGGCGGCGGTGTCGAGGCGGTTGCTGCCTCCTTCTGTGCCTCGTTTTCTACTTGCGGTACAGAGGCTGAAGTGCTAGCGAAGCGCATCCATGCCACCGATGATCTAGCGGCAGCGCCGCTGAGAAAGGTGGTGGTTGTGGTGGTGGAAGCCGGGGACAAGTGATGTGTGAGGTTTCTGACAAGGAGGGAACCCGCCATGCGTGAGCTGTTCATGGTGCCAAAACAGCGAGAGATTGAGAGATATAAAGGTCTTCAGAGAAAAAAGGAATAGATTAAGTAAAAAGAGAACCAAGAAAATCGGGGTTTTATGCTTGTGCCGTTGTGCGGTGGTTTGGTTTCTTATTTTGTTTGTTGTTTCTGGTATGGAAGGAAATTGAAAAGGAAGGTCTCTATATAGTAGCCTCATATAGGATACTGGATGAATCTATGTTTGGATTTTCTGTGTCACCAACTTGCAGATCTTTTGATGGGTTCGAATGACCAGGGAACTAATTAGACTAGGTTGACACTTGTGAGAGAATATGAAATGCAGCTCGCGACAAAGTCAACACTTGCATCTAAGGCATAGTGAATCCCATTGCTTGTGATATGTCGGTTATGTGTAGAATTGAGTTGGCTTGCGCAGTTACGCTGCGTGACAGCGTGAGAGTTGATCCGTTAACATGTGCACAAAGTAAAAAACAGTTATTTTCCAACCTATCAACCGCGTCGAGAAATAAAATTAAAGCGTCGATTTTCTAGATGAAAATCTAGTATCTTTTTTTCTGAATCATAGTTAGCATAATTCAAATTATTTTGTAAAATGAAAAAAAAATATATACCGTTGTTTACTACATTGCGCGCGCTCTCACTTTCAATATTTTAAAACCCGATTAGTTAAAAAGATATTTTCTAGCATTAGTAGAAAAATAGATTTTGCGACTTTGAACGGATGCTAATTTGTATATCATTCTATTTATTTATTCACATATTAATGCGTAGCATTTGAAAAGTAATAAATGACACAATTAACAGAACCTCTTATATATAAAAAAAGACATACCCCACACAAATTTGACATTATAAAATAAAAATATATATAACTTTGACAATTATAGAAGTAAAACTATATTGCTCGTAGGAGCACCAAGTCTCTCATGTTCTGAACTCTAAAATATCATTAGACATTTTTTACTTTTTTATTTGTCATGCTCAGTGATTAATTTATATCAAAAACTAGTAAAAGAATTTTATTTTTAGAGTTTTTTAAATATCAATTTTGAATTTTTTGAAAATGAACTAATTTTGTATATAAACCTTGATTATCTCAAATAAGATATTATCAATTAAAAAAATGTTAGGGGTTACAAAAAATACATCTATTACGAACACTCCTTAGCATACCCTCTGAAATTTTAACAAAATCACAAAATTACTGTATTTTGAAATAGCATAAAAAATATATGTTTTGAAATAAGTTACTCACAAAGATATACAATTAAAAAAATTTGAGGATCAACGTACAAAAAAGAATACCTTCTACATTAAAAGGCACAAGTGCTTGCTCGTTTTCTGGAACAAAGCAGATCTGTGTTGCCCTGTGTGGGGCAATTGGGTTTTGAGAGGTTTAACAGATTTTCTAATAAGCTATAATCAAACAACTATTATTAATCTGAATTATAAATGAATTTAAATAATTAAAAATATGAAATTATATTGTTAAAGAATTTATATAAAATATGAAACTAAGATTGAGCAAAAAAGTATATATAATTTTAAACATTTTCAAATCCAGTACGCATTCAAAACTATAAATCTTAAATTCACAATGAACAAATATATATTTTCTTCTAATTTTTCAAAACTTATATATTTTATTTCTTCTAATTTTTTTCAAGCGTCTATAAAAAAAGTTGCAGTTCACCCACCTTCTGTACAATATATCTTAGTCAAATTAGTATGAATTTAAAAAAATAAAAATAAGCAAGAACTCAAACTTGACGCACAAAAGACGACACAGAAGATCTCAGACGGCACACTATAGTCTATAGTACCTACGTCAGTGTTTACGTCTGCATGTCACCAAAAAATAAAATAAAGATATAATATGGGTCCCTAGATGAATGGAGTTCACGTGGCTCTCTGGAGGTGTCTGCATGCTATAATGGAAGCTTATTGTCTAAAGCGCAGCACGCGTTTTGCGCATTGACGAGTGTTGGTGTCATTTACGAAATTTTTTAGATTAGTGAACATGCATGTCGAAATAAATACAGACGATTCGAATCTCATTCAGTACGGTGCCTGCATAATGGGTCCCTTTGGTTTGAAGTCAAACCCTCCATAAAATATACAGCAAAATTGTGACCATATTAGCATGGGTCAATGATCCATAGGAAAATTAAATTAATCTATCTTTAGTCAACAGCAGCCAGGAAAATTCCCTTCCCATTTACAATTTTAGAACATCAAATCGTGAACATTCAATAAAGTTCTATTTGGTAACGTTCATCGGACGTCGTCTTGAAGTAACGTCTTACGGACGTTACCTAACGGAAATATTGGCTGTAATTTCTTTTCTTTTTTCTGGTTGATAATGTTATTTCATTTCTTCTTTTTTTTCATTAAACAAGCTCTGAAGATTCTGAATCGGGATCTGCTGCTCGTAAATTTCTACTTGTTTCTCTGCTTGTTTCAATTTGGACCGTTTAAAATTCATCTAACGGTCAAAGTATCTGTTTTTGAATCAAATCACAACCGTCCATAATGATCGGACGGTCAATCGAGACAAACAGAAAAACAAGCACAATTTTTACGAGCAGCAGATTCGGACTCGAAGATTCTATACAACCTGCTGTCAGTGTCATTCGACCTTTATGCATAAATAAATCGCAGGAACTCCGTGAAGAACTGAAGATGATGTGTTTGCTTCCACAACCTCAAAATTTTCGTATTTCATTTTCAAGCTTCTTGATCAATAAATTTGCGTGGCCAGGAAAAGAACTTTATCCGAGTTTCTCACGAATTCAATGAACCTACTATTTCCGGCATCCGGAGGTATACAATAAAAAAGCATTTAAATTGAGCTTCTTGGGAAACAAGTCAGGCTCAAAACAAAAGGATTCAATGAATTATGACCAGTCAAAAATCAAAATAGGCGTGTGAGCATTACCGTTTGATTCTCTACAGAGATTCCGTTCTCATTGCAAAGCTCCTCTTATTAATTTTGTTTTAATTAGAAAAGGAATCAGCAAATTAACCATCGGAATATGCTTTGTGAATTGGCAGTGAGTGCCGTTACATTAAAAATTTCATATAAACTTCAACGAGCAAATTTGATACGAATACGTCTTAGTTTTAAATACAGTTTACAAGAGCAAATTTAATTCGTTTATATAACTATTTAATTTGGCTGCTAAATGATCGTCTTCATGGCACGCACAAGGATTTGTATGGATTACTGCTTATGGTGCGTATATTTTATAATTTGAAATGTACAGTTTTAGTAGCTTTAAGAAAAGTTGAGGATATCTAGGTAATAAAAATTTAAAACGATATAATCTAAATCTAAAATGATTAGAACAGACTAATCCATTCTTAATTAGATGGATCTATCCATCAAGTCTAGACGCATAATTGATAATTTTAAATGGCCAATGTTTATAAATTGTTTGCTTGTTTTATTAATTTGATATAGTTATTTTTTAAAAGTATATAGTTTAAGGTTGTTTATTTACAATTCAATTTAAGCAATTCAAATCAGATATATTGGAATATTAGTGAATATATAAATTGTGTTCATTATAGAGTAAACCAAATTATATTTCACTTATTTGATATGCAGTTGGTTCATTGGATTATTTGAACTGTCTAGTTTATATATTTATGCAAATTGAATAAAAAATATTTCATAAATTTTTATTTGGTTTGGTCGTTGGATTAAATTGATTGATCAAATTGCTAATCAATTTGATCACAGAAATCAAGTATGTAAGCCCGAATAACAAAAATGTCATTCTTGGTCACAAGGCCACAATGGCTGAATTTTTTAATAATAGAAATTAAATTAATTAATTGTATTAAGACAGAAAAATTACTAAAAAGTTGTAGAAATAGAAACGGACGGAATTGCGAATACTGACCAATTAAAAAAATTAATTGGACGATATTGTCAACACTGCCCAATTCAAATTTTGATTTCACATCCCTCATGATGCCTAGTAATTTTTTTATTATTAGAAATATTAATATTTTAATATATGAGTTAGATTGTATTTAGATATCTTTTGTAACAACTTCAGCTGCGCTTATCATGATCATAATTAGTTTTTTAATCGTCGCAAGTCATCGAGCTGTAGATATCCAAATCTACCTCCATTGCGTCGAGTCTGATTTGCTATAAAAAAAATGAGCGATTCAAAATTGATTGTGACGCAGACTCGTGATAAAGTTTTACTAATTAAGACAGAAGCTGAAGATGGAGTCAAATTTGATATGCACATTTCTCCGATCGCAAATAAGACTCGACAAAATGAAAGTAGACTCGAATATCGACAGCTCGACGACTTGTGACATTAAAAAAAAGCTAATTACAGTCCCTACGAGCGTGACCGCAGTTGCTACAAAAAAATATTAAGTATGATTAGCATCTTTTAGGTAATTTTTTGTAGCAACTTCTGTTACGATCGTCGGGACTGTAATTAGTCTTTTTTTAACATCGCAAGCCATCTTGTTGTAGATATCCGAGTCTGATTTGCGATAGGAGAAATGAGCGATTCAAAATTAAATCTAACGCAAACTCGTGATAAAAATTACTAATTAAGACATAAGTTGAAGACGGTGTCAAATTTGAGATGCATATTCCTCTGACCGTAAATCAGACTCAACTTGGTGGAAGTAGACTCGAATATCTACAACTTTATGGCTTACGACGTTAAAAAATATTAATTACAGTTCCCACGAGCGTAGTCGAAATTGCTACAAAAATAAAAAAATGCTAATCATACGTAATAGTTTTTTTGTAGCAACTTCAGCTACGCTCGTAGGGCACATAATTAGTATTTTTTATTGTCGCGAGCCATCGAGCTGTAGATATCCGAGTCTTCTTCCATCGCATCAAGTCTGATTTGCGGTCGAAGTAATGCGCGTCTCAAATTTGGCTCCATCTTCAACTTCTGTCTTAATCAGTAATTTTTATCACGAGTTTGCATCATATTCAATTTTGAATCGCTTGTTTCTCTGATCGCTAATCAGACTCGACGCGGTGGAAGTAGACTCAGATATTTATTGCTCGATCACTTGCGACTATAAAAAAACTTAATTACGGTCTCGACGAGCACAACTGAAGTTGTTACAAAAACTTACATAATTACAAGAAAATGTTGAATTATTTTTATCTGACATGAACAAATAAAGAATAACATCTATAACTCTAGATTCAAACTTTGACAATAATGACTCTATTTTTAAACTTTCATGTTCGCATGTTAACAACTAGACGCATGCGTTCAGAGGTAGTTAGAATTTCTTTTTGTTTTGTTGGAATTTTTAAGTGCTCCCAAATGCATGAGTCTAAATAACACGTCTGAACATAAATTATAAAATAAGGTTATTATCGTCGAAAATTTCAATTCAGAATCATAGATGTTATTCTTTATTTTTTCAGCTTAGTTATAAAAATAATTCATATTTAAATCAAAATCAATTGGACGGTATTCACAATACCATCCATTTGCCTTTTTTATCGGTATTTACAACACTGACTTTTTCTTATTTTCCAACTTCACAAATACTTTTGCTGTTTAAAAATAATTTATTTATTTAATTTCTAATAATAAAACAAATCGGCCACAAGGGTAAGGTTTTGTGTTAGCAAGAGTGGACGAGACCACCTTTCTCGTGATTTCAACAACGTTATATGCATAAATAAGGACTCGAAAATTTATATTATAATGTGTTAAAAAACTTCATAGTTTGACATTCAAATCAAACCCTTTTAAATCAGGATCGATTTTTAAATTACAACTCTGATAGGCAGACCTGAAACTGAAACGAATGAAATTTAAAAAAGTTGAGGATTCATATATCTTCATTATTTTATCTAATCATGTTTCTAAATTCACAGATTTTTAATAATAGAAATTAAATAAATAAAAAATAATTAAACAGAAATATTGAATTGAAAGCTCCAAATATAGAATAGATCAGGGTTGGCAACCCTGGGCTATAGGCTATGGACGGTGTTGCCAATCCTGACCTATATTTGCATCTCTCGGACTCATGTTTCGAATTTAAAATGGCAGCAAATTTATATGACGGTGTTGGAACACTGCCGAGACTTAGATCACAACTGGTATTACCTATATTGGGTGTTGACTCAACAACTAATTCTAACATGCGAAATTTGATATACGGAGTGGCATTTTGTAAAACTAACTTTCAAATGGCATCATTATCTATGCCCAACAAGTTATAAAAATAGAATCCATGAGAACCAGTGTTTAATCGTGCACTTATGTTCAACTTAAATTGGCTCGAAAGTAGTTCAAGTCCGACATAAATTTGTCTTCTAACTTCTTCAAAACTAGTTTCTTTGGTTACGTGAAATGAAAATTTCGCACTTACATTGTAATCCACATCGGTAGATCCTCTCAGTATTTGATCTCCGTGATACACATTTATTACAAACTTTTTCTTCTAATAACCTATACACAAAAATATCAATGAATAAATTTTTACAATGACTAAAAATATAAATATTACAAGTATAATTAAAAAAAAAATTTCTATCAAGTAAAAAAATAAATATTCAGATGATGAAATTAAAAAACTTACAATTTAGCTCTTTTTCTAAATTTTTTGGTAGAAAAAAATAATTTTTTAGATGGAGTGGAGATGAAATGAGAGGAAGCAGACGAAGTAATTTATAATGGACATATGAGTTATGGACGGTGTTGCTAACACCGTCCAGTTTTGAAAATTAGCATTGGCCGGTGTTGGCAACATCGGCCTATTCATTTTTTTCTTTCAGTAGAAAAACTGTCGGGAATGGGTTTAAAGCATAGGCCAGAGTTGGCAACACCGTCCATAGTCTATAGCCCAGGGTTGTCAATCCCGATCTATTCTATATTTGAAGCTCTCAATTCAATCTTTCTGTTTAATTATCTTTTATTTATTTAATTTTTTATTAAAAAAATCTGCTAAATTCACACCATTATTTATGAACGAATACCCATAAAACTAGGAGGGTTCAATGTCTCCTCTATTTTTTAAAATGGTGATAATTGGATCCAAATACAATTTGACTATTTTTTTTTAAATAAGTGGGCTTAAATCCCACCACTTCCATTTCCATAGAAAAAAGAAGTTACAAACGAACAAAAAAGAAAACACACAAACACACGATTTATCTTCTCGTGCACCACAACTAGACCCTACACTAATCTAACCCAACTATCTCCATCATAGCACAAATTGTCTAAACTTAGAAACAAACAGATCTAAACCTAATCCCCTGGCCCTTAACAATTTGTTCTCAATTATTCCTGAATTTATCAGCTGCTACTGGTACCCTAATTCTGATACGCAACATTAATCATCTTTCAGCCTCCCTGCTTGACTGTATCAGTAACAATGATAGACCTATACCACCGGTCAAAGCGGTACCAGACTGCAGAGTGACGCCTCACAACTAGAGCTCGGAACTCTCTCTGCTGTTTGCACCTAACACCCTTCCTGCATCGATCCATTGCAGATCTGAGCTTCAATCTTCATTACGCCTTGCTAGTGCTGCCATGTCGCTGAGCTCATTCAGCTGTCGTCCAAGTCTCCTCCACGTCACTTCTCCAATCTCCGAGTTTTGAGAGCTCCATCGACGCCTTGCCTATATCGTGAGCAAGGCACGAATAATCACCTCTTCAACCAGATCTGTAACCCGATATCCACCCGACGACAACTCAAAGGAGCCCGTACCGATCTCACACGTCGTAGCATCAGCCCTCTGATAACTTCCTTTCAACTGACAGATCAGTTCACACCATCTTCGTCTGCTTTGACCCTCGCCACAGCACCCCAGCCTCCACCATGGCTACACGCAGAATATCACCTTCCTCCCATCTACTACTGAGAAATCCCCTTTCGAACTCACTGCCATAATCGTCGGCAGGATTCGAGCTTACCTCAACAGCAGGTCGGACAACCAGTGATGTTCTGATCCAGTCACTGTCTTGGATAGGATTGATCTGGCTCAGATCTCAGCCCGATAGCCCTCTATGCTTCTGATCACCCTTTCTGTGTTGCTTTCGCTTGACTCTCCCTTCACCAAATCCATCTCTTAGCTCGAACGAGACTATGCTCTAAAACTCACCGTCGCCTGACCTATGTCGTGAGATTCATCCCCCTTTCATTTCGAATCCCTGCCTTGATCTCGGACAGGAATCAGATCGTCTCAATCACAAATCAGGATCGGGATCGATCCAAAGCTAGCTTCACTCTTGGTTAGAGCAACATCTGCCTCAGGACGAGTCGACGATCTACGCTATCAACTCGCAATCGACTTAGCTACACCCACGGAGCCAGGGGGAGAAAAGAAGAGGGGGGGAGGGGGCGGCGGAAGGAGGTCACCTCCCCACCGGATCTGAATCGCCTCTAAATCGCCTTCTCTCTTTCTCTCAATCTAATTCCTCTTTTCAAATGACTAGTTAATTAATTGGACCCAATACAATTTGACTGTTGACATCCCCTCTCTCCGAATTTTTTACTTCTTGTGGATTGTGGCTCCGTAAGCCCGCAACTAACACCAAAAAAGTAAGTGCGTAGTAAATGAATTGAACTCCATAACTTATTGCAATTAGATTATTGTTTCTGATCAAAATTTTGAATTCATTCCTATCATTAATCTTGTATGTTTTTTATGCATTAATTGTAAATTATTTGTTATTTCTTGACAAATGATATAACTTTGAAGAGAAAATAAAAACACGTAAAAGTAAAAGTATATTAACCTCTTTAAGAAACCGCATTCATTGTTCATGAAGCATGAATCAGTATATTAGATAACATCTGTAAATTCAACATACATAAATTTGCAGACATTTTTCGCAAATAATTTTTGGTTTTTCTTCATTTTTTCCCCTTTTTATGTTTTAATTTGGAGGCAATTTCTGACAAATCCCCGTTTCGCCTTACCATTTGAACGAAAAGTCTCCCTTTGCTCCAAGCGTTGCTTTGTTACGGACCTACATTTTTGTAAAATTTTCTTCTATGGAAGATTCGGCCCATTATATTATTTTTCTGAAACCCCTTTTTTTGGGCCAGCCTTTTTTGGGAAATTGGGCCAGAATTCCTTCTACACAATTCATTATTACGTTCTCTCGTTTTTTATCGTGCGCAGAAAAGAAAGAAAGAAACGCAATTATTCGTCCAATCTCTGGCTAATGTTTATTACAATATATATTTTTTAGAAGAAGTGGAGATGGTTATTATAATATTACTATCAGCTAGATTTTAAACATAATTTGCTTATATTAGTAATAAGGCCTACGATCATAGACTCATAGATTCATAGTAAAGCAAAAATAATAAAATAAAATTAAGCTGATCACTTGCTATCTATACTAGTCGGGGCGGAGCTAGGGGGTGCTGGAGGTGTCTGACATCTCTCAATATTTTTTAAAAACGACTTAATTAGTATAATTATAAAAATATAATAATATATTATTTATAGATTGGCAAACTCTAAAATTTTTTTTAGCAAAAATAGAGAATTTTTTTACAACTCTTGATCTAAAATCTTGACTTGATATGTCGAAGAGGTATGTAGCATTCACTGGTACAGTGGTACAGTAATTAGACAATTAGAAGATTAGCCAGGTCGAACTAGTCATTTCAATACTTTTAAATGAAAGATTTAAAGGAAGAAAAGTCAAATATAAGTAGAAGTCAACGCAGTAAGAAAATTATTTTTTTGGCATTTATTTTTGGATAATGTTTATTAGGCTCTTAGATATCAATATTTATATCGACTATAGACATCGATGTTATTACACTCATTTAGTTGAGTTGTTATGCATATTATTTGAGTTATTATGCATTTTATTTCATGTTATTTTTGTACTGAAAAAAATATTAAGAATGTTAACAAAATAATATACATAATAACTTTACTAAATGTGCATAATAACATGAACGTCAAAATAACATCGATATTATTATCTGTATCAATATTAGTATCTATGTATGAGATACCTTTATTTTTTATTGCTCTTTGCCGCGTACCAGCTGCACGGAAACAAAAAGTAATGCTTCAGACCAGATTCAACCAGCAAGTTATACACTTCGTAAAGAAGAAAGGCAATTGAAAATTTTGATAAAGAAATTACATGAGCGTCAAAATAAGAGAGGGATTAATTAACATTTTCTGTTCTCATCTCATACTGTAATAAAATGAAAGGTATATATTCATTTCAAATTAAGAGCACAATGGTTAGTTCAAATTTTATGACCAATTAAGTAATAGATAAGATAAATGGATGAGAAAGAACAATTTTTTTGATAAAAACTATAAAATATTATGATATTTTGATAAAAATACTGACTATTTAAGAAGTTTTAACGAGCTTACAAAAATTATCCCTGAAAAAAAAGTTGATTACAATTGGCACATCACAACACCATATAGGCCGAGGCCAGCCCATTTTAGTTATAAGCCCATTAAAATAAAACTGCACAATCCAATCCAATGGCCCACAAAAATGAATTAATCACATGGAATGTGCGTAAACAGTATGAAGAATAACTTTTTCAATTTCTTATTAAAAGCTACTTTCATCCGCGTGATAACACATAAAAATAATCGACTTCACCAATAATTAATTAAGAGAATTCCTAACAAAAATCTCGCTTGTGTTGTGTCAGTCAGTCCCTTCCAAAATATTCCACCTCTCTCTGACACACTCTCTCTCTCTCTCTCTCTCTCTCTTATCTCTACTCTCAAACGCACCAATCAGTTCAGGGCTCTACAAAATGGACGGCGCTGATCTCTCCACCTCTAATCAGGGAGCAGCGAAAGAAACAAAAGGGACCGACAATGGAGGGGAGGCCTCGCGCAAATCCAAAGAGATCGCGCGCGTTCGAAATCCTTCGGATGGTCAGAAGGGAAGCTCTAATGGTGGTGATGCCATGGCTGAGGCGGCGGGGGAAGAGGTTAGATTTTGAATAGTCTCATTAAGTCAACTACTAGTTATATATATATCTGTGTATTAATAGAAAACGAAATCGTATAATAATTGGGAATTCTTAGAGATTAGACTGAGATGCAATTGGGGACTGTGGTGTGTGCGCGTGAGGGTGACGTATTCCCGTATATAAATGATTCGATTTATATTGCACCAAAATATCCTCCAATTTTTTGCTCTGTACTGAATTGTTTACTTTTTTTTCCAAAAAAATAAAAAGATGAACCTTAAATGTTGGAGAGTTAACCAGTATTTAATGAGATTAGGACGAAAATCTGAATGGTGGTTAGCAACTTCATTGTAACTAGGTCTGGAGTTAAGCTTCGTTAGGGATTATTTTTTAGGAATTTTTTCAAAATTTTTTTTTATTTGTCTGTGAGTGTATGTTGTAAGCCTATAAATAATGAATAAAAAAAAACTTCATTGTAACAAGAAGTAATGTTAATTATTTCGCCCGTTATTTCGTCACAATTTTGTACATTACAGAATGGTTCTATCATTTTTTTCTAAAATTAAAAAATAAATCATGTATATATAAATATTGGATGCGCAACTCTTAAAACAAAAAATAATTATTCTGCACCTACCATTCTACCAAAGATTTAGATGATTTTTTTTTAAATCATTGTTAATATTCAGGTTAAAAATTCGTCTATCTATTTTTTTTAAATAAACTATTTGAGGTCAGGAAAATGAGTAAAATTGTGATAAATTTGGAGAAACAATGTAAAATTTAGCCATTCTAAAAAAAATTAAAATTCAATAAAATTCATTATTTCGGTTGGATTCAATTCTAGTCCACAATAATTTATTTTGAAACTAAAGGCACTAATTTTTTTTATAGGTTCTTTTTGTGTTAAAGAGGTAAAGTCTCACGACTTAACAGAAGCAACGATATAACTAATCATTTGTACTGAACACGATGTTGTAAATACAAAATTCAAAACTTTGACATATTTATTAAGATGGTTACAAAATTCAATGGTTCATATTATCGTAACTTTGACATATTTTTGTTTTCATTTTAATAAATAGTAAAAAATCAAAAAAATATAAAATTTGATCTGAAATCATATTTTATTGTGAAGATCGTGTTTAACGATTTGGATCAACAATTTGAACTTTGAAAATAAAAAAATGATCGTGACAACTTTATATTTGTTTAGAATTGTGATCATCCAATCGCTCCTCATGATAAAAATGGATATAAAAAATGTATGAACCATTTGCAACACAATGATAAATTAAGGACCGAAGAAATCTTTTGTCTAAAGAGGAGGGATTACTTAATAATAATTATTTTAACGATCTTGACAATGAAAACAATAATTTGGAGAATTTTTTTTGCATAACAAAATTTTGATACGAGAATTCTGGACCATGAAAATAATAATTTTCTTACTGTTCGAAAAAAACACCCATGAAGTTTCTCAAAGATAAAATTTGATATTCAATGAAATGTTGTTATGAAATTCATATTGAGCAACTTGGAACGATAGGCTGGTTAAAACTGGGAAATCGAGATTAAAAATAAATAAAATAAACGAGCACCAACATATAATTAATACTTAATTGCATCATTCTCATGAGTAATAATAACATTAATTTTTATCATAGTAAGAAACTTCGTCGTATATTGTCTTTCTTTTATTATGAAAAAGTGAATATGAGCAAGTATTGTATCAACTTTTAGAATTCACATTCCGTGAAATGGTCAGCAACAGTGGGGCCCTCCTGCATTCTCATCGTTACTACAGCGTCGAGTGCTGTCCGCATAGTATTTTTGCTACAGTACCAACAAATTTACAGCGTAACAGTGCTGCCCGTTGACCATTTCGTGACCTCGCATTATTTCGGGGATACAGATTCCAACTTTTAAGGAGGTTTTAGTAGAGCTGCTATTAATGAACAAAACGGTTCATGAATAAAATGAGCTGGACATTATTGAACATTTATGGAATGGATTTTTTTTTTGTCTTGGTTGAAGTCCAGTTCAAGTTCAATTGCTAAAATTGAACTGGACTGATTGTGAACAAATTATGGACTAATTGCGAGCTCATTATGGGGTTAAATGAAAATATGTTCAAACATCCCAATAGATCAATCAAGTTCTAAATCTCTGTTTCACAGAGAGAAAACTAAGTTATTCGCATAAAAAAACCTAAGTTATTCAATATAGTGATGAAAGAGATTTCATTTAAAGAGGATTGTACACTGTGGTGTTCAGAATCAGGTTCGTATAATTAGCTTATGGACAAATAGTGGACATTATTCGTTTTTAAGATGAACTGGACTAGACATTAGTAGATAATTATGAATTTGATTTGATCATGAACTTCAACTCCACATCAGCGGACTAAGCTGTGCATGAAATGGAATTCATCCATTAGCAGCCCTAGATTTTAGATGCCATAAATTATAAATAGTTTGCTATAAAGTAATTAGATTTGAAATAATTACATAAATACAAATATTAATATTGTCAACTAATATTAGAGAAAGAAAATAGCATATAATAAATGGACATTAATATGTCAAATAATGCTAGAAAGAGAAGATGTGATAATTATGACGAAGTTACAAACTTAAAATGTAGATTCATGTTGAAAAATAAAATTATATGAGTCAATCTTTGTCATTGCAGGATTTTTTTCAAGGTAGTCGGATTAGTTGATATATATTTTTGACGTATTTGAAATTATTGTCAAAACGGTTCAAAAGCACTCGCTTGTGAATTGGATTTGTTTCAATTTATAAAATCGAATTTTAGAATTGAACCCAGATGGATTTAATCCTCAAAGAGGGAGTGTTTTACTTTTTTTTCAACCACCTTTATATATATATATATATATATATATATATATATATATGAGTATGGCTAAAATAATATGCATAGTACATCCCATTTTGTACTATGCATATATATATATAGGTCAATAAATTGAGATTTAAGTTGCTCAATAAATTCTTCATATGAAAATATTGTAGGAAATCAAATTTCGTGATTTTTAGAGCTTTATTGCTATTTTTTAAATATTTTTTAAAAACAATCCAGATTTAATACTACAAAAGTGTCATTTCTGAACTGTTTTTAAAAAATATTTTAAAAAATAGCAAGAAAGCTCTAAAAATTACAAAATTTTATTTCCTACAAGATTTTAATATGAAGAATTTATTGAGCAACTTAAATATCAATTTAATGACAAAATTAAATATAAATGACCGCATAGTACGAAATTGAATGTACTATGCATATATATATATATACATACGTAAGATTACATTACTCAAGTCAGATTTCTTTGCTCTCCTTGTTTTATATGTATATCTCTCTAGTAACTTCTCAATGACAAAACAACGAACAATTAATATTTAGATTCCAAATATAATAAATCAATTTCGACCTTTGTAATCAACGGAATAACTATTTGTAATTAATATATGAGTAGAGATGTGCGAGTAATAATAAAAAAAATTTGCACTTTTTCCTCTTAAAATTTAGCAAAATCGATAATTATTTCCAAATGAGATCAAATGTAACTATTGGAATAACTATTTGATTAATATATGAGTTGAGGTGTAGTGTAAACAAGTTTTTTTTGCACTTTTTCCTGTTAAAGTTCAGTAAAATCGATAATTATTTCCAAATGGGATCAAAGATGACTACTACATGTGTTGCACGAGTGCGGGTGCGCGTATTGTATCCGATACAGTGCGAGTGCGGCAATACAACAATTTTAAAAAATCGCGGATACGGATGCGGGTATATATATAATAAAAAAAAATCATATTATATATTAAAATGCTTGAAATTGTTTTTCTATTCAACTTTTTTTAATATATATTGATACTTATGAAATAACAAAAAATATAAGCTTTTATTATACATTTTCTCGACAATGATGTGTTAAAAGATGATGCATATCTTTTCATGTATATCTTTCGCCGTGTATAAAGCTGACGGAATTTTTTGTTGATTTTGTCAATTTCTTTTAGTCCCACGTGCTTGCACATGGACCTTGCTTCCTGTAAGTAATTAAGCGTGTTCCATGCGCACATACAAAAATTTAGAGAGAAATAATTTTTTAGTATCTTACTATCTTTTAAATAAGAAAAATGTTCTTTATTTCGTCGTCGTGATATGTTAAAAAAAAAATATTAGTCATGTTATTTAAATTATATATATTATTTTGTACTGAAAACATTATTTTACATGTTATTTGAATTGTTATGTATGTTATTTGAGTTGGTATGTATGTTAAGAAATAATGTATAATAATTCAAATAACATGCATAATTATTTTTCATTATAAAATAACATGTATAATAATTCAAATAACATACAGAGCGACATGCATATCAATAACATAACAGATAATGTGATCGATATATCAACTCTTTTTATATCATTTTTGTTTTTTTATACAATACTCGTATACTTACAATACACTTAAAAAAAAAATCAGAAAATAAACTTTTTGAATTTTTCTCTCACCGAAACTTTGAATTCAAAAAATTGTGTTACTTATGACTTATCACTGCAGTAAACGGAATTCCACAAATAATTTCTACTGGCTACTCTTTTTTGTTAGCTGGTGGACTTGGTATTTCCATTAAATGTAGTCCGGTCCAGACTTCTCCCAGAAATAACAAAATAACACAAATAAATCGTGAAAATAGAGGCGACGACCGTCTCCCGTGTGACGAGTGTGCATGCCGGCGTCGTCACAGGTGTCGCTTTCTCTGGAACCTTTCTCTATGGTAGTATGGTACGTGTCTCTTTCCTTTCTCCACCCGTCCTTATTTCTCTTGCTCTCTCACAACGGTGAACCGATTAGTAATCTACAAATCATCTCGCAGAAGAGAAGGAAAAAAACAAACAAACAATAAACTAATACCACGACGATCGAAACAACCTCCCTCTCCCTCTCCCTCTTCCTCCTTCGAAGGGGTTACTTGTCGAACAAGCTCTACTCTCTTCATTCTCTGTATCTCTATATTTATCCTCATGTTGGTAATCTGCGAGGAGCATCCTTCCTTCTCTTCTCGAGCGTGGCAGTTTGGATTCGTTGTCTCCTATGATTCCTAGCAGCATCCCTTTTGCATATCGGTAGATTCTCTTTGCTCCTCTTTGTATTTCCGTGACGAGATTGGTTTCGCCTTGCGAGACGTTTGTGTAAGTTTGAGACCTGGTTTTCAATCTGATTTTGTTGTTCCTTAGTTTTGATGGAGATTTTGTTAGTTTGGGTTAAGTAAGAAGTTAGATTGGAAATCTGAATTTATTATTGCATAGAGAAATCGTTTTCAAGATAGTTGTGAAATTGACTATAAATTGATAAACGTAGTTTGTGCGATCTCTGATCTGGTGCAAGTAAGCACCATCATCACGACCAATTTGCCTAAATACTTTGTCTCGCTGACTAGGCAGTGTACAACCTTCCTCTGAGACCGTACCTAACTTGGTATACTTACTGGTATTTAGTTACTTCGGACCTTTGGTGCTTATAGTTCTACCTATAGTAATATACAAATAAATCATCAGTTTAACCTTTTCTAAAATTTCAATAATGAAGATTGATCCCTTATCATACTGTATCACTCACAAGTAACTATTTTGATATTCACCGTTCAAAAATTTAATGTTTCACCAACTTCCTTTCTTGCAGAGGCTGAGGCATTCATCTAGCACCGACCCCAGCACCTTGCCTTCTGCTTCGATGGGTGAAGAAGCTAATGGGTACCGTGGTATTGGGGAAGAACATGCTGCACCTGCCTCTAACAATCTTCATAAAGTCTCTATGATCCCCCTCATATTTCTAATTTTTTATGAAGTCTCTGGAGGTCCCTTCGGCATAGAAGACAGTGTACAAGCTGCAGGCCCCCTCCTATCAATTATGGGGTTTTTAGTTTTTCCCTTTATATGGAGCATACCAGAGGCACTTATAACTGCCGAAATGGGCACCATGTTTCCTGAAAATGGTGGGTATGTGGTTTGGGTCTCATCGGCTCTGGGCCCTTTTTGGGGCTTTCAACAAGGCTGGATGAAGTGGCTTAGTGGAGTCATTGACAATGCTCTTTACCCAGTGTTGTTCTTGGATTACCTGAAATCCGGCATACCAGCTGTCGGTGGGGGTCTACCTCGTATTTTTGCAGTTCTAGGGTTAACTGTTGTTTTAACCTATATGAACTATCGTGGTTTGACCATTGTTGGCTGGGTTGCAGTCTGTCTTGGTGTTTTCTCCCTCTTGCCATTTATTGTCATGGGGCTGATAGCAATACCCAAGATTCGGCCTTCTCGGTGGCTCCAGGTAAATCTACGTGGTGTTGACTGGAATTTATATCTGAATACTTTATTTTGGAACTTGAATTATTGGGACTCAATCAGTACTTTAGCAGGAGAAGTCGATAACCCAACCAAAACCCTTCCAAAGGCTTTATTTTATGCTGTTATTCTGGTAGTGGTGAGTTACCTCTATCCTTTACTCGCTGGCACTGGAGCAGTTCCTCTAGACAGGGAACTGTGGACTGATGGTTACTTTTCTGATATAGCAAAACTCATTGGTGGGGTCTGGCTCATGGGCTGGATCCAGGGTGCTGCAGCCCTGTCTAACATGGGCATGTTCGTTGCTGAGATGAGCAGTGACTCGTACCAGTTGCTTGGTATGGCTGAACGAGGTATGTTGCCGGAGTTCTTTAGCAAGAGGTCACGCCATGGGACCCCGCTAATTGGTATCCTATTCTCGGCCTCTGGTGTTCTCCTTCTCTCTTGGCTCAGCTTCCAAGAAATAGTAGCAGCTGAGAATTTTCTCTATTGTTTTGGCATGATTTTAGAATTCATAGCATTTATTGTGCACAGAGTGAAGCACCCCAATGCACGCAGGCCATACAAAATACCATTTGGCACCGTCTGCTGTGTGCTCATGCTTATACCACCAACGGCTCTGATCGTGGTTGTGTTGTTGCTCTCATCTCTGAAGGTGGCAGCTATTAGCCTTGCGGCAGTTTTTATTGGGTTCGTGCTACAGCCTTGTTTGAAGCATGTGGAGAAGAAGAGATGGGTGAGGTTTTCAATTAATTCGGAGTTGCAAGATTTCAGGGAAGAGGAGAATGTTGAAGAGGAGACATTGGTTGCCTAATTAGGTTGTTTCTACATATTGGGTTTGTTTGAGGTGTCACTGGATAAGCAACAGTTTGCATGTGGAACTCACTACCTTAGACAATCTTGTACTTTGTATGAAGATCATCATCCCATATTTTATTTTCCTTTCTCAAATGTGAAATGGGGTTTCTTATTTCATTTAGAAAATAAGCTATTTTGCTAAAAAGAATATTTATTTCTAGCAGCAGTCCCAAATGAATCCAGGCACACTTGCAGTACACAAATTACATCATATCACCAATAACCGGATCTAAGAACATCCCCTGGCAGTTGCATTTTATCTTCAGTAAAGAGGCAAGAAAAGGAAGCAAAGATAATACCTTAACATTTTGTAGGTGACGACCGGCTGAACTCAATCGTACACGTAACAAATGCGCAGAGGCAGTTCTGTTGTACCATTCCATGTCATATGAGTGTTCAAATGTCCACCTAAATTTCTCATTCTTACTTCAGGGACTTCCTTTTTTATCTTAAGAAGAAAATATGCTTTGATTGGAACATGTCTTATATATTACTCATTGTCAGAGAAGCATCATTCTTGTAATATAATTGGTAGTGTGTAAGATATGCATGTATTATTTTACGTGGCTTGTATCATTTTGTAGGAGAAGTTCATCCAGTGAACTTCCATTCGCTTTGTTTTGTCGACTTATGTCAGTGTTTGATACTAAAACAACTTGCCAAGAAGTACTGGTAAACTGGTATACATGCTTAAAACTACTAAGACGATTCACCAGACAGGATTGGTAAACTGGTATACATGCTCTCCCCAATATCAAATAGGTTGTTTAATGAGGGTTTTCAACTTATGAATATCACCCCAAATTCCTATTGTCATTGAGAAAAGTTGATTTTTTTAGGATTGATAATTATAGTTGCCTGGAAATTTTGTCAACAAAGAGGGATTTCGGGTTTCTTGATAATGTCAATTTATTCTGCAGATCATAGTTTTCAAATTATTATTACTTTAGAAATGTTGCCGGCTGAACTGATTTGCTGAAAAGGGATTCATATATCTCTTTGTCGAAAATGAAACTATGTAATATGAACTGAGATGGTGTGGTCAGATTCAATGCGAACTACATGACATTTTCATAGAGTTGAAATTCCGATATTTAATCTATCTTTATCGTTATTCCTCTGTGTCCGATAGTGACCAGCGAGCACAAACAAATTTTACTGAATTGGTGACACTTAGTCAGTTAAAAAATGTACATCTAATTAGAAAAGAAATGAGCAGAACAAAGCCATAAATATTATATTGTTTTTTTTTTCTTTTTCTGACAAAGGCCATTAAGACTCATTTGATTTCTAAAACAGAAGACTTTGAAAAAAATGATGAGTAATACAAAAAAGAAAAAAAATCAGAGTAAGAAATAAGAAAATGAAGAAAAAGATCCGCCCAACCTGACCTGTCCCATCCTCTCCAAACGCCCGAGTCCCAGTCCGCTGACTCATGAGTCATAGACGAGTTGCGGTTGGTCCAAAAAATAACCATCCAAATCCGTCTTGTGCAACGCATTGGACCATTTAATTCGTGGATCGGCCAGTCTGTTAGATCAGTCGAGTTTTAACCGACCCGTCCCGACCCATTGTCAATACAAGCAGAAGATGACAAGTGGACACATCGGAAGAGGACACAGAGAAAAGTCTGTTTATTATTCAATAATTGATCTAATAATGGACTATTAACTGATTGGAGTCCTAATCACTTCGAAATTGATAGCCGGTGCTTAATGGTAAGGATTAATTATTGATTCTTTCTTTTTCATTTCAGAGTTATCCCTTAATTTGACATGCCAAAGTTTTTTGTTTTTAATTAATAGTGATAAATGCCAAATAGTAATTAGTTACTTTCAAAATTAAGTATTTTAGTGTTCTGTACTTGAAACACTGCTATCGAAATAATCGCAGCTCCTATTTCATTTCGGGTTTTGTTTTTATTTAACCAATAATTACTTTCCAAATAAAGATAAAAACAAGAATTGTTTAATAAGCAAATGGTGTAATCTAGTGGTAGCTTGTGAATTCCATCGAGAGGCATTTAGTAATAAGGAAATGTATTCTGTTTCTCCAACACTGTCAATGTTTCAATAAAGAAGACCTCCTCAACTCAAAGCGCATGATTCATGTAAAATTCACGCGTCAGTGATAGTAGAGGAAATGAAGGAGCAAAACAGAAAGCATTGTATCATTATCCTTAGTAATAAATGATGAGTTTCGAGAACTCTTTTATAAAATAAAGTATTGTTTAATTAAAATGAGTATTGGGAAACTGACAGTGCTGGGTGCTGCTATTGATAATAAAATCTGATAATAATTGATAGTTGATAATTTAAGTGACGAAATCACGAAGACATACTTTTTTTTTTGTTGTTTGTGACAATTGACGATGAAATAGCCTACTTTGTTAATGTTTAAAATTAGCAAGTAATATTTTGTATTATTTTTCATGTTAAAAAATATCCATGAACTAATTTCAATTATTATCAAATGCTCAAATAACACCAACTTATCATTAAGTCATAAAATATATGATATAATTTATTATTCAAACCTTATTTTAATGAAATTCGTTCATTACTAATTATATTACTTGATTTTAAAAATAACTTATTATTATCTTAAACTATTTCATAAGATACACAGTACATGATACAATACTAAACACTACGATACGCGATATATTGTATTATTCGAAATCATCGTCACATATTGTTAGTTCAAAACGTACTCCGTGTTTAATTTAAATAAAATTCAGCATAGAACCAAAGTCCTAAATATTGTAGTGATGCACAAGTGAAAATTAAAACGATGCTAGAATCTAAGGGAGGGTGTGCTTCAGAGTTTAGAGGAAATGGAAGAGAATAGAATGAAAGAAGAGGTGAATCACGAGAATGGAAGCATTCTTACACCTTAAATCGGGAGCTACAAATTTGGACGAAAATGAATTGCACGTTTCTCCCGACTCACCCTCGTTAACTCCAGTTCATCCGCAACAGTAAAACTCGGAAGCAAGATGACGCCACCGTGTTCTCCTCTTTCTCCTTCCATTCCATCGGTTCCCTCTGAAAATAAACTCGGAAGCACAGCCTAAGTGAAATGAAAAACAGAGGTCTCCTTAATTGCTCGAACTTCATTATATGTACTGTACAATTGTCAGCCAAAGGGTTTTTTTTGTCTTGTAGAGATTTTCTGAAATCTAATCGCTAAATTATTCGGCGATTGGAGTGATAATCAATGAATTGCAAATTTTATTGGTAATGTTCAAATTTGAAGTTTCAACGGATAAATTTTACTATTTTACTTGTATACTCTGCTTCCTTAAACAAAATGAAGTAAGAATAAAGATACTCCCTCCCCAACTCTTGCCCCTTTACATGCTTCAAAAAGAACAGTGTCAAAACATGAAACTCGCACGAAATTCACGCATCAGTATAAGCGGAAAAATGAAAGATAGGATCAGGAGCACTGTATCAGCACTCATGAAGTAATTGACACGGAATGTTCTCCATCCACACAAATAAAATGATAACTACCTTCAGTATGCACCTTCCTCCTACACAGTGAACTCTACCTCGTCACTTACAATTCCCCAATGTCCACTCCAAATTTAACCAAGCACATACTTATCATCCCCTTCCCTGCACAAGGCCATCTCATACCTCTCCTCGACCTGGCTCACCTCCTCTCCCTCCGCCATGGCTTCACCCTCTCCGTCCTCGTCACCACACAAAATCTTCCCTTGATCCAACCTTTTCTCTCCTCCACCCCTGCTGCCTCTCCACTCTTATTCTCTCTGCCCACCCACCCCGCCATCCCCTTCGGAATTGAGCACGCTCGCCACCTCCCACCTCATATCCACCCTGTTCTTCTCAGCTGCCCGCTCTCTCTCCTCGGACCGAAGATCCTCTCCTGGGCCAAATCCCTTCGCAATCCTATCTCTTTTGTCATATCTGACATCTTTCTCGGTTGGACGGAGAATCTTGCCAGAGAAATCGGCGTGCCACGTGTCAACTTTTTTGGCATCGGTGCCTTTGCGGTTGCTGTTATAGATTTCGTATGGTTTCATGTTCCTAAGACCAGTACTGACCGGAGCAACGAACTGGTCCAACTGGCTCCTCTCCCTTCTTCTCCTTCTTTCAGTTTTTCAGAGTTGCCGCAAGTGTTTCGCTGTTACCAGCCTGGAAATCCTGAATGGGAGTTCATTAGAGAATCTTTCTTGGCCAATTTTACAAGCTGGGGTGTGCTAATTAACACCTTCAACGCGTTAGAACCTGAGTATATTTCCTATCTTAAGAATTTTTATGGCCACGATCATGTTTGGACAGTAGGGCCCATTCAACCTATCGGACCCCTCACTTCTCGCGGTGGTGACAGTTCTGTTTCGTCCGAGGAACTCTCCAACTGGCTTGCCACCTGTTCTCCAAAATCAGTGATCTATGTTTGCTTTGGGAGTCAGTACACACCCACAGAATCACAGGCTACTGCTATTGCTTCTGCACTAGATCGCGGTGGGGTCCGCTTCATTTGGGCCCTTGGCCTTTCACTTGCCATTATGCCGAAAGGATTCGAAGAGCGAACCAAAGGTAAGGGTTTGGTCATCAGAGGATGGGTCCCGCAAGTGGAGATACTGAGCCATTCGGCACTGGGATCATTTCTAACGCATTGCGGATGGAACTCGGTGCTGGAAGGGGTTGTGGCAGGGGTGACGCTGCTGACGTGGCCAATGCAGGCTGATCAGTTTATAAATGCGAGGCTATTGGTGGAGGTAGTGGGGATTGCACTGAAGGCTGCTAGTGGGTCTGATGCAGTGCCAGTTGCAGATGAGCTAGCAAAGGTATTCGCTGAATCAGTTGGGTCGACTGAGGTTAGGGAAAAGGCGGTCGAAATGCAGAGGGAAGCGGTGGCGGCGGTGAAGGATGGAGGCAGCTCACACAAGGATCTATTGGACTTTGTCAATACAGTATCCTGGTTAGGCGCCAAGGAATAAATCAATAAATAAATAAATTAATATTTAATCATAATTTGAATTGCTTTGGTAGTAATTGATAAATTTACTAAATACCTATCGCCAACATTCCTTGGATGCACACAGGTAGTACGATTCTCGAATTTGAAGTTGAAGATATACATATCAGAACATACCTTAATTATATCTTCCCACCTTAGCAGAATAGCTGTGACTCAACACCAAAGTCGCCAATGCAAGAAGGAAAGAACAAAGTCACCAGATAAGTGGTTCGAAGGTCGACTGATCCAACTGGTATTAGTGAATAGTGATAATAGCTGCTACTACCCAAAACAAAGGAAAGTCATGTTGCAATCATTTACAGTACTGTAGGTATATCGCAGATAATAATATAAACTATTCAACAAGCTCAGAGGCGAATTAATCCCTTGAGAAGAGAAATATGCCTGATACATTCGACAAGGATCAGAATTACGGATGGTGCTATCAGGCCGGATTCAGGATTCTCGTCAGTGGTTCAAGATTTACGGTATTTTTCAGGGGTTCGAAATGATGGTTATTCTTAGAAAAAAATTATTTTACATGGTCATTTATGCAAAAAAAATTCAAATATATGGTCATTTTTGAAATTATTTTTAATATATATGATCATTTTTGAAATTTTTTTTCCAAGGAGTGCAGCTGCACCCCCGGAGCAATGTGGCTCCGCCACTGGGTGCTATCAAGGAAATATGAAATTTGCATTCCGTGGGCTATCCTGATCCGGAAGAGTCAGCAAAATATCATGTTTCTTCAATCAAAATAGCAGTCCGTACATTAATTGCTACAATATTTTTTATTGTTTACAGCATAATACGTATGCACTGCTCATTCGTATTACGAAAGATATGATTGTCAATGTAATACCGTTTCTTCGTTTAGCATTTCATTTCGTGGTAAACAAAAACAAAATAAAATTTTCTCATTCCTCATGAAAACAAACGTAACGATAAGAACAAGTACGAAACGATTAACGAGAAAAAGATTTTCATTGTGTTTAAAAATTATAATGCAAAACATCACAAAATTTCGTATGCTGACAAAGTGACAACTGATATAATTCCAAGACATTAAGTTGGTTATCACCTTTGACAATGCGACCTCATGAAACGACTGCCTTCTGTTAGGTAAATTGCTGTGTTGCATGAGTGCAGGTACATGTATCGTATCTGATACAGTGCGGGTGCGGCGATACGGCATTTTTTAAAAATCGCGGATACGGGTGCGGATATATATATACAATAAAAAATCATATTATATATTAAAATGTTTGAAATTTGTTTTTATATTCAACTTTTTTTAATATATATTGATACTTGTGAAATAACAAAAAAATATAAGCATTTGATTAAACACTTTCTTGACAAAAGAGTTCATGTTATATCGAAAATAATACTATACAAATTACGTGGCGTGAATAATATTATATAATATACACAATTGCTTATTTAATATTACTAAAAAACTCAATTTGTATCCAAAATGTATCTGAAACGTATCCGAAACGTATCCAAAACGTATCTTGACCGTATCCGTCGGTCAAATAATATAAAATAATTGGATATGCCACGTGGCGTATCCGATACGCACTCGCACCGTATTCGTGGCGTATCCGTATCCGAGGCGTATCTGATACACGTACGGCTAGGGAAATGGCGTATCCGAGTAACACAGGTAAATTGTGACTTGTAACTACCAATGTTATTTTGTTCTGAAAAATATTATTTTACACGTTCCTTAAATAGAAAAATATGACAAATAAATAAATAGAAGTTAATTTTTGTGAAACAGTGAAAAAATATAGGATTTATGTTCAACTAGATGTTCTTTCAGAATAAAGGGTGTGTTTGGATGAATGAAAATAGCGGCTATTCTAAAATAGTTGCTATTTTTGTCAAAGATAGTGATCCAAACACAAATTTAGAAATAGCAATAGTTAGGATTAGTGTGCTATTTTTGCTATTTTGCTAACTCAACCAAAAGTTGGTGAAGGTAGCATGCACAAAATTAACAAAATTATTATTATTATTATCATCATCATTATGATTGCTATTACATACTATTAATAATAATAATAATTATTATTATTATTATTACTACTATCACTATTATTATATTATATATTACTATTATCATCGTTAAATTATTTATTTATTTCTAATTATTACCAATATCATTATAATAATAATTATTATAATTATTATCATCATCATTATAATTATTATATTATCATTTATTAATATTTATCTTATCATTATTATTATATTATTTATTATTATTATTGTTATTATTATTATTTATTGTCATTATTGTCATTATTTATTAATTTATTATATTATATTATTTATTATTATATTTATTATTACTATTGTTATTATAATTATTATTTATTATTATATTATTATAATTATTATATTATATTATATTATTTATTATTATATTTATTATTACTATTGTTATTATATTTATTCATTATTGCATTGTAATTATAATTATTATATTATCATTATTTTATTATTATTATTATTATAATTTTTATTATTAATATTTTATATTATTATTGTCATTATTTTATTATTATTTATTATTATTATTATTATTATTATTATTATTATTATTATTATTATTATTATTATTATTATATTATTTATATTTTTTAATTTTTTATTTTGTATTATTGTCATTTGTGTTATTATTATTATATTATTATCATTTTGTTATTATTATATTATTATTGTTATATTATAAATTGATATGAATATTTTATTATTGTTATTTGTTAGAAAACTAAAATAATTTATTATTTTACTAATTCTCACCATCACTACTCCAAATATGTCATCCAAACAACATTTTCACTAAACTAGATAGCATTATTTTTGCACTAACCTAGATAGCAAAAAGTAACCACTATTTCAACCACTAATCTAGATAGCACTATTTTTGCACTAACCATGACATGATCCAAACGCACCCTAATATAGTCAATCAAATAGAAAGAGCAAAAGCATACAATTTATATTTATTCATGGTATCGTATCATGCTAATGGAAAAGGCTTAATGATTTTAATCCTAATTTTAATCACGAGGGCCTATCAGATTATGTTATTTTTTGGGGTCATTTAGTTTTTTGTCACTACTAAAACATTAAAATTTGACAAAATATCACTACAAAAATGAAAATTAGTAAAATGCAACCATCATATTTTTTGTGTTGAGGTCATGTGCTGACAGTGATATTTTCTAATTTTCAGCTTTGTAGTGGTATTTTGTCAATTTTAAAATTTTATAGTGGCAAAAGTTAAATTTCCCTTTTTTTTTTGTAAATTATAATAATCAGAAACATTATTTGCTACAAAATAATTAATTAAAGGGAAATGAAAAGAGTTCAGTCAAGATCCATCGTCTATTGTCGAACTGCACATGGGACAAGAATTTTATGTACTTCTGCACTTTTGCTATTTTTTGTTAGAAATTATTTAAGATTTATATGGAGAAGAATGAGAAGACAAAGAGACAAGAGAGTCTAAAATGAATATCACTGTATATTTCTTTCTTAAATAATGGTTCAAAAAATTACATATAAATAGTGCGATAGAAATATTAAAATATAATTCTATTTAGAGTGAGACTATGGTGCTAGCACGAGCATCGAATTTCGATGTTTGCGAGCACATATCTCGAATTTCAAAATGCAAAAGATTGATCTAAACCGTTGAAAGTATTGTTCATATTAAAATCTATTTATAAATCAACTTTTTTATTTTTAGAATTTTTTTATTATTTTATCGAATGAACGAAAATACATTAAATTGAAGAATTTTGTAATCTAGCATTGAATTGAAAAAGAAAAAGAACATGCCAAAATAAAGAAACAATGAAATCAGTAAATCATTACCCCGGTTTCTCGGCAGCCAGCACTAAAATTTTGATGTCTTACTTTGTGCTATCGAGGAGTTTATATTGCCAGGCAACATGTGATATATATATCTTGTTGATTTTATGAAACTTTAAACTAAGAAACAACGTCATGATTGACACCATTCGTTCCAATCTTAGTTTCAAATTCGAAATTCCAGAAGAGCATTCTGAATAGCGAATGAATGCAACACTCTTTACACTTGGCCAAGCTTCCTGACTTCGAGATTATATATGATAATTGTTGTGCATCAATTGCTAGCAAATCAACCCAAGAATTATACCAAAACAGTGTTCAAATGCCAACAAATAGCCGTGTATATTCGTAGAGCAGTAGAGTACTACAAGGATATATAATAGAAAGAACTTTTGAGGTTAAAAAAAAACAATTTGAATTACTAATTATATGATTTTCTACTCGTGTTAAAACGTGGGATAGCTGTGTGAGAGTGAGACAGCTATTGAACAGAAAGAGGTCAAAGAACCCATTTAGAAAACTGGTATCTGTTCAAGTGGTAGCCACACACGTTTACCAGCCAAGAATAACCAACCCTAATACCTCGCTCTAATTTTTTCACAAAATCTGCATAAACACTCAGAACCTACCTGTATGCCTTCCTAACAATTAATTACAAATCAGTTTACAAAAGAAAACATATATATTAATCAGAAAAAGAGAACACACTCTTTCTTTCTCTCTATTGCAAAATCAATGGAGGGAGGAAAGCTAGTTCTCCTTTTCTCATTGCTCCCACTTTTCCTCCTCCCTTCAAAGGCCCAGTTTTTCGGTTTAGGTCTCCCGCCGTGCGTACCTGTGTTGTCGCCATGCTTGAGTTACTTGCACACGGATGCACCGCCTCCTGCCTGCTGCATTCCTCTTGAAAATGCACTTGAAGAGCAGGGCGATTGCCTCTGCGCAGCTTTTAAAAACAAGGTTTTGCTTGATAAGATAAAGATGACGCAAGATGAGATGCTGAAATTCCCTGGCAAATGCGGTCTCTCCCTACCAGAGAATGCTAACTGCAGTGCAGCTGTATCCAGTTCCAGTGAGTTCTCATTTCCTAGGTTCTAGTTACTTATATGTATCTGAATGTTTTCAATTTAATTTTACTTTAGAATTATTTGGTAGCCTCCATGCCTAATCCAAATAACTCAATTAATTAAGATACACAATAACCAACTACTTTTTATGTAATAGACAGAGTTGTTCAACAAGATCCTCTACTTGTCTATTTTCAGATTCACTACTAAAAAATCATGTATAACACAAAAACAAGAACATATTTAGGGTCTTTTGTCATTCAATGAAAGAAATCATTTAACTCTTTAAAAAAAATAGCATCAATGGTTTTAAACTTTATTATCTTAATTTTATTCTTTTATTTTTCTTTCTGAATTGTTGCCATCTATGGCTATCTGCATTCTAACCTTACGGAAAAAAAGAAAGAAAGAACCCGTATTCTGATGAAATTAATAGAGAAGGTCAACGTGAATGTGTAGTCTCACAAAACGAATCATAATGATACCAAATTTGTAATGCAGAAATAAAACTAATATTCCTCAAATATGCATAAAACTAATATTCCCAACAAGTAATACATTATTCTATGTATGTGATCTAAACTATTTCAATTCAATCACAGGTCCAAAAACTTCACCTGTTCCAAGTGAGGCTCCTACTGCTGGCAAAGCAGCTGAACCAACTCTGTCACGTAGGCTCTCTCTCTCTCTCAAATAGCAAATCTTAAATGATTTTCTTTTTCATCCTTTGCAGCAATACTGGCCTTTATTTTCCGAGTATACTGATTGAAATACTCAGAAAGAAAGGAAAAGAAAAAGAGAAAAACTTTGATGTTATTAAACCTAGACATGACAATATTTTCATCCTTTGCAGCAATACTGGCCTTTAGTTTCCGAGTATACTGATTGAAATACTCAGAAAGAAAGGAAAAGAAAAAGAGAAAAACTTTGATGTTATTAAACCTAGACATGACAATATTTTCATGAATACAAACTGCAATGACATCTCTGAGAAACAGAATTCTCATAGACTCCTAATTGAGATAGTCTTATCGAGTGAGTTCATTGAAATAGTAAGGACTGGATATGTATCCCTAGTAATTTAATGCGTCACAACTCATTACTTTTCTTTTCTTGGATATTTATGAAGGTTATTGGAGAAAACAACTTTTACATAAGATATTCATTCATAGGCATCATGTTCATTACTTCAACCTTTTATAATTACTAAGTATACTAACACCAGCAACCACTCTGATTCCTTGATGCAGCACCCTCAGATGAAAGTGGAGCAAATGGAAAATCATTGGAAAGCTTGACTATATTGTTTTTGGCAGTGATCTTTCCCGTAATTGCAGCTTTTCATGTTTAACCCGATCCGCTTCTTGGGTTGATATTTTAGTTAAACCTTCAGGGAACTAATTTGCTGTTGCAGCATTCAATTCTTTTTCTTCTAGCACAATGTGCAGTACGTGAATTTCTTTATGTTATGTTTACCTTACAATATCGTGTATACATCATTTTTTGCTGTGCTGAATGAATATGAAAAATATTATTGTTTGTTTTTTGGTTCTAAAGGTGCTCTCATATTTTACGAAGTTTAATTTATCTTTTCTTTTGGTTTTCGTGTAATGTTATCAATTAAAACAGTTCAAAATAAATCTAAGAGTATCTTTTTTACGACTTCATATTAGAAAAAGCAACTCCAATTTTTGAAGTTTCATTTGATCGCCACTAAAGATACATATGAGAAAGGGAAATAAGTCAAATAACATATTACCATCAATTTGCATGCAAAAAAATCTTGCATTTAGCACAAAAAACTAAGTACGAACAGATCACAAGAACACAGGAACATCATGAAGAAAAGAAGCAGACTAATCACTTTTGTGCATGATCTATAAAATTTGCATATGTATGTATGTATGTATGTATAAATCACTGTCAAAACAGATTCTAGACAAGATATATATATAGTGCCTCTGGCATGCATTTGCGTATTGGTTAGGAGAGCATGCCTTCTCCTCCCTTTCCAAGTTTTTTGCATAGTCAATGTTCATCCTCTCTGTTCGGCATTCATCTGAGCAGAACCACATGTCACTGCTCGACAATAAAAAAAAGTGTAAGATAGTAATGCTTCAATTTACCATGTTTTTCCTAGGAAAAACTTTAGCTGAAATTTTAGGATGAAATATAGTATCACTATCTATAAAATACTTAGGGGTATCATTACATTGGAAGACTCTAAATAAAACAGATTGGTATATTCTAGTTGGCAAGGAGAACTATCCTTCTTCCTTTTGTTTCCTAATCTATTTATGACTTGTACTGACTCAAATATCAAGGTCAATAAAGTTTTCTCTAATGAGAAAATAAATATAGGATTTAATAGGCAAGTGGTAGAAATAGTGTAAACTAGAAGCAATAATTGCATATGTATAAGATAATTCATTAGTTAAAGACTCCAAACAAAAAGAAGAAGAAGAAGAAGAAGAGAATTCAATGAGTAAGTGCGGATCATCATACTATAATTGAGAAAGGCTTATGAGATTTTTGGAGAAGTTGGGGACATGTAATATGTTTGTAGAGAAATAGAATGATTTGAAAAAAGGAGTTTAGAAGAACCGATATGAAGAATTGGTAGGCCCGAACCATTTCCAATTTGAAGGATGTCATTGCCATCATAGTTGAAGAAGGCAGAAAGGTTGTTCAAATCGTTCGTAACGTGGTTTGTAACATCAGAGTCTAAGACCCGATTAGAGGGTGTATTGGCCATGGAAGAGGTATTTACCACATCGGCTTGGTAAGAAGAAGGTCAACCAACATAACTCGGGTCAGCTTCGTAGAGAAAATAACATTCTTTGGATGTATGACCATGCTTGGTGCAAATCTGACACTGGGTTCGGTTGTAATTAGGTTGATTTTGTTGGTTCAATTTTGGTGAAGATCCTCTAAATTTGGGTTGTTGTTTGGAGTAATTGTTTTTGGGCTCTAGTTGAATTTGTATTGGGATTTGGGGAGTTGTAATTGTAATTGGCGGGGTTGATGTAAGGAGGCTGATGCCCATTTAGATTAGGAATATGATAGTGAGTGTAGCGATTTTGATTTGGTTTTTGTTGTAAGGTTTTATCATGAAAGAAGAGGGTGAATTCAAAGAGGAAGAAGAACCAGTAGTATGTCCTTCGATGCGAGATTCGTAGCATAGTAGTAAGCCGCAAAGGAAAGTGAAAGAGTACGGTTGAAATTGAGGGGCGATAGTGATAGAAGTGACGAAAGGGTTGAATTTGAGTCCTAAACCGTTGAGAATTGCCATCACCAGAACATCATCAAGGTATGGGGAGCCGATGAAGGCGAGCTCGTCAGCGAGATGTTAAATTTGTTTGAGGTAATCTGAACAAGACGAAGAGCCTTTCGTGGTTGTTTGGATCAATCGACGAAGATCTTGGAGCCGAGCACGAGAGGTGTAGAAATAAGATTGTTTTAGAGTTTACCACAAATCTGCATTGGTGCTGCAGGCGTCCACTTGTGCTTGAATAGTTTCGGCGAGTGAGGTGCCTGAGTTTCATCTGTTCATCATTTCTCTTCTAAATTCAACATGGTATCCGAGCCTAACTTGATCCAGTAAACCTGAGAGGGTCAAGAGCCATCAGAGCCAAAGAAAACCCCTATTCACAAAACCAGTATGTATCAGACAATGTCTAACAAAACCAAAATCACCACCATCAAACTATGTGGAAACCAGGACTACATTCTCTGGTCCAGATCGATCCAGATAGCACTCAGTGACAAAGGGAAACTAAGGTTCATCAATGGAACCACAAGAAAGCCAAAACCAGCCAAACCTGGTGAACCAACTCCTGCAGAATAAGAAAAAAATACATCAATGGCAAAGCTCTGACCACATGGTCATGTCAATGCTTATAAATACCATAGAGCCTCAAATTGGACGACTCTGCATGCTTCTCAACTCATCCCAAGCCATATGGGACAAGGTGAATCAACTATACGGGCAACAATAAAATTTTGCTCACATATTCAACCTCAAACAAGAACTTTCAAAAATCAAACAAGGAGGCAAAAACAGCTCACAATATGGAACTGAGATACTGACAAGGTGGGAAGAGCTTCAGCTCTACCTCCCACCTATAGCAGATCCAGAAGAAATCCAATGAAGGGCGTAGCATGATCTCATATACACATACCTTGGAGGTCTCGATTCTAGCTATGAATCTATAAGATCCCAAATTCTGTGTTCATCGGAACTCCCTTCGATCAACACAGTAATGGCAACAATACAACGGGAAGAAGCTCGTCGCCATAACATGAATGCACAAAGCAACCCGACATCACCAAAAACAAGGCTTACGCCGCCCGGAACCTTAACCCTAGAGATGCGACCAAGAGGGGAACCATGGCAGTCGACTAGTGCGACCACTGCAAGCGTGCAGGGCACAACCAAGAGGGTTGCTGGGTCCTTTACCCTTATTTCAGGTCCGCTCGGAGGATTGGAGACAGAGGCGACGCAAAGAGGGGAAAATATCAGAGATTCGGCGGAATGGGAAAGCTCAGTGAGGAGAAAGAGATCAGATCTGAAAAATTTAACCCTAGCCACACCCATCTGAGACCGCTGGATCCTCTATGGCACAAAATATGCAGTTGACTTAGTTGTTAACCCAACTAAACAGCCTGTTGCAACAACAGACCTCAAGTTTCGTATATTTTAAAGCTACTTTTAATTCATGCAAAATTAACAATAGTTTCAAAACTGCGAATTTATGTCATAACACCAGTAACTGAATTATTGATTCAGGAGCCATTGATCATATGACATGCAACCAAAATAAATCAGAAAAAGTTACAAAAGTTAAAAATAATCAACATGTGATAGTTGCAAATGGAGATAAGGACAAAGTTCACGATATTGGTACAACCAAATTTCTTACAAAAAATACTGAGGATATTTTGTACTTACCAGACTATAACTCAAATTTATTATTCGTCAGTAAAATAACCCAAGAATTAAATTGCAATGTCATGTTCTCACCAAATAAAGTGACATTTCAGGATCGAGAATCAGAGAAGACGATTGGTGAGGGATGGTTGAAAATGGTCACTATTATCTAGAATAAAACAACAATAAATGTCTTGTGTCATCAAAACCAGTCGATCGTGACAAGTTATTACATCTTCGATTTGGCCACCCGTCAGATTATGTTTTAAACAAACTCTTTTGTTATAATTTAGAATAAAAAAATTGTGATGTGTGCAAGCTTTCAAAACAAACAAGGCTACCATTTCTTTTATCTAGTAGCACGTCTGAAAAATGCTTTGATTTAGTCCATTCTTATGTTTGGGGACCAACACCTCTTGAGTTTTACAATAATTTTAAATATTTTGTAACATTTATTGATGATTTTTCTCGTACCACTTGGATTTATCTCTTGAAAGGGAAAAATGAGGTTTTTTCATATTTTCAAGAATTCTGTAATTTTGTTGAGATTCAATATAATGCAAAAATTAAAATATTTAGATCTGATATTGGTACAAAATATATAAAAAAAATTTAGAATTTCTTAAACAAAAAGAAATTTTGCACCAAACTACATGTATTAACACACCTAAGCAGAATGGAGTTTCAGAAAGAAAGAATAGACACTTACTCGAAGCTCGAAGTCACTAGATCGCTTCTTTTTCAAACAAATGTTCCGAAAGGTTATTGGTCAGATGCGTTACTAACAACCACTTACCTTAAAAACAGATTACCAAGTGCTAGGCTTAAGAATATGAGTCCATTAGAAATTCTTAAGGGCAGAAAAATCAAACTTGACCATATAAGAATATTCGGATGTACATGTTTTGTGCACATAAAAAGACAAGACAAGTTAGACAAAAATTCTGTCAAAACCATTTTTGGGATATTCCTCGGAAACAAGGATATAAGTGTTATGATCCAAAAAATCATAAACTATATATCTCAAGGGTCGTATCATTTTTTAAAAATGAATCTTATTATCAAATAAGTGAACAACAAAATACACCAGATCGTACAAGGTTACCAGATATTTTTATATTTCCTGAAGAAAAATCAAGAGAGGTTGAGCATGCGGTAGACGAACAAACTGGCAAAACAAACGCAATTTCTTGAGGGGGAGATGAGGAAAATGAGACAAGTAGAGAAGAAACTCAGGAAGAAATTGCCAATGAGCCAAATGGAGAAGCAACTCAAGAAGAGACTATCTTGAGAAGATCTTCAAGACAAACTCGGCCTCCTATCAAACTAAGAGAGTGTGTATCTCATCAGGTGATGTATCCAATTCAAAATTTCATGTCTTATACAAAAGTACCCCATGCATACCAGATCTATTTGGGTAACATACTAACATCAATAATCAAACTGAACCAACAAATTTTAACAAAGCTAATCAGAGTTCGATTTGGCGTAAAGCTATGAAAGAAGAACTTCAAGCCTTAGAAAAAATGACACATGGGATATTATCCATCTACCAAGAAACAAAAAACCCATAGGTTGTAAATGGGTATACAAAATTAAATACAACAGTGATGACACAGTTGATAGATAAAAGACTAGGTTAGTGGCCAAATGATTCACACAAACTTATGGTATTGATTACCAAGAAACTTTTGCATCATTAGCAAAAGTGAATACGGTAAGAATTTTATTGGTGGCCACAAATTTTGGATGGGATTTGTTTCAAATGGACGTAAAAATGCATTTCTCCAAGGAACTCTAGAAGAAGAAGTCTACATGACTCTTCCTCCAGGTCACAAAAATGCATCAGACCCAACACTGGTACGTAAATTAAAGAAGGCAATCTATGGTCTAAAACAATCTCCAAGAGCAAGATATGTCAAACTAAGCTTTTCTCTTTTAAAAATTAATTTTAGAAGAAGACAACTGATTCCTCTATGTTTGTCAAACATTCACAAAATTGCACTACTATTATTCTAGTATATGTAGACGATATTATCATCACTGGAAATAATGATGATGAAATTAAAAGGATTAAACAATATTTGAAAGAGAAATTTGACATCAAAGACCTTGGAAAACTCTCATATTTTCTGGGAATAGAAATAGCTAGTTCAAGTAAAGGATTATTTTTATCCCAAAGAACATATGTTCTTGATCTGTTAAAAGAAACTGGTAAATTAGGAGCTAAACCAGCCACTACCCCAATGGAAACCAATATCAAACTTGAAATTGAAGATGGTGAATTACTATCTGACATAGGACAATATCAAAAGTTGGTAGGCGAGTTGATTTATCTCACAGTTACCATACCTGACATTGCCTTCGCAGTTAGTGTTATAAGCCAATTTATGCATGCTCCACGTACCACTCATATGAGTGCCATAGATAGAATATTGAGATATCTCAAAAGCACTCCAGGTCAAGGAATTTTGATGAGAAAAAAAAAATTCTAACAATGTGGTTGGTTTTTCTGATGCAGATTGGGCCGAAAGCTGTGACAGAAAATCAACCACTAGCTTTTGTACGTTTGTAGGTGGCAACTTGGTCACTTGGAAAAGTAAGAAACAATGTTGTGGCACAGTCGAGTGCTGAAGAAGAATATCGAGTCATGATCTCTACAGCAAGTGAGCTCATTTGGATCAAATAATTAGTAAGTGACATGAAGATGGAGCATATAGGTGCCATGAAGATGCTCTGTGATAATCAAGCTGCGCGACATATTGCATCCAATCCTGTCTTCCATGAGAGGACAAAACATATCGAAGTTGACTCTCATTTTGTCAGAGAAAAAGTGCAATCGGGAGAAATAAAAACACCTTTTGTCAAAAGTAAAGAACAACTGACAGATATCTTCACAAAGACACTAGACAAAGTTGGACATCAGACTATACTCGGCAAATTGGGATCAATCAATTTATTCGAACCCAATTTGAAGGAGAGTATTGAGGAATGAAATGCTAGCCTCAGAAAAATATCATCGACTCATTTAGGAAGAAAATAAGCTAGCAATCCAATAATATAATTGTTATGCCATATTAGATACCTAGCTATATTTTAGTAACAACCAACAGCCAAAAATCTAGGAACAATAGGAATGTAAATATCGGCATTTGTAAATTAAGAAATTGGCTAACGACTATAATAATTCTTTAGGCTATATATATGTATAAGCTTTGTATAGATCATATATAACATAATAATAAAAATCATCAGTTCATCATTTCTCTTCTAAATTCAACAAAAAAAATGACTGAGAAGAAATTCTTGCGAACTATACTTGTGCTCATGCTCATTTAATAGAGGTTGCATCACTTGAGGTACTTGATTATCAATTTATTTCTTCGTGTTCCATGCTTAAATCAATTAAATTAGAAGTGTATATAGATCGGGTTTAAAGTAAATTGTCATGTAGATTCATTATAATCTGATTATTATATTTTTAAATCATAATTAAATAACCACTTAACGACGAAAATCATCGAATTAGAATTATAAATTAGACGGTCGGATTTTGTAGATTCAGCAGGCTTCGTTGAAAAATAGTTGTTATGAAAAAACATAAAAGTAAGTTATTATGACAAAAATACTAATAAAACTATAGCATGCTCTAACTAATAATAAATAAATAAATTTGTTATAAAAGAAAGAAATCAAGTTTAATAAGATACGGCTACACTATTTCCATGAAGTTATCATTGTTATATTTATACAAATAAAAATTATTAAAAAATAAAATATGATAATCAAGTCGGATTTTAGTCAATTTTATTTACACAATTTGTATTCAAACTTTAATATAGTAAAAATTTAATATATGACTAACCAATTAAATTCTAAATGCACAGTTTTCGAATTGAGTCTGTTTATTATATTGGACTTGCAACATCAAGCTTTTTCTTCTCCTCTTGAAGTGATCTCAAATTTGTTTATAGATTGTTCATGCAGATTTATCAATTATTTTTGTATAATTGTTGGATTGTATGGATATTGTTTATTTAGCAATTGTGGAAAAGAATTGTTTATTTAGCAATCATGGTTATTTATTTTTTAAAGATGAGTTAGTCAAATATTTAATTCTTATTGGTCAAGTGTTAAATTCGTAATTATTTGCTTGATTGTACTAATGTAGAAATGAATTGTTTAATTTCTAAAAATTTCTAATTATTATTTTACAATTAATTTCAATTGCTGAATTAGAGATGATTAATTTCTAAAAGTCGGTTTTATGCAAGATCAAGTTGTCGAAACAATAATAAATAAACGAATTGTATTTTATGGAGTTCGTAATTAACTAGATCTGTTCGTACTTGACCAATTCGACTTGAATAAAATGTACTCCAAAAAGCATAAAAATTTGTACACATGCACGAGTCGAATGAAAATGAACAAGGCTAATGTTTGGATGCAGCATTCGTTTTTCAAACTTGTATATAGATAAAATGAGATAAAGAAATTTTGTAGCATTAAATATTTGGAGTTGGACTATGATGCTTAATCAAACACATTTTTTTCGATGTTTCATCATCAATTCTCACATACGGACGACTTAGATTTCAATTTATCATACTTAATATTTTTACATCAACAATTTGTAGGATACGAAGAATTTCTATTTTTAAAGTTATTGAAGTACTAATTATTTTGATTTATGTATAAACATTAATTATTTTATTACTGTTTTTGAGTCATTTTAGAAAATACGAAATAAAAAACTTAAAAATTCAAAAAATAGAAAAGAAAATTATATATCATAGAAATTTGATATAAACAAATTATCTAGCATGCTAAATTAAAATTTGAACCGTCTATATGTGAGATTTGACGATCAAACACCGAAGAGATGGTGTTTGATCAAGCATCGTAGCCCAACTCAAATATTTGTGACACTAGTATGTTGCCCATATTCTCTGTGAACATGCCACATTGTATCAGATATGTATCCGATATAGATACGTGTGCGATTCGTGTGTGATACACACCGAATACTTCAATTGGCATATTTGATTATTTTAATATTATTGACTGACTGTATACAATCAAGATTCGTGCAGTCCCACGAACAAAATACAGATGGACAACCACAGATAATCAGTGTAGAACTTTTGACAGTTGAGAAGAATAGGATATGGCACTGGAAATTTGGCTCAATTACGAGATTCGAACATGGGTCAAGGCCTCACACCTTCAAATCACTTAATCACTCGGTCACTCGTTCGTCTGTGCTTATGTTCTATAATCAGGGACGGAGCTACATACTAGAATTGGGGTCCCAGGACCCCACTGAATTTTCATAAACAATAAGGAATTTTAGTGAAAAAAAATGCAGGGACCCCAATAGAAGAAACTCAGAAACTCTATTCTCCGTCTCTTCGGGCTTCGACGTGTTTTTTAGTCTCTTCGCGAACTCGCCGCTGCTTCGATTCGTCGATCGTCGACGAGTTTTTGTCGGCCATTACTGCATTCGGTGTCCGTGCTTCAATGCTCCGCTGGTCAAATGCTCCTAATCGCTTCTTCGAGTCGCATCCTCGCTGCTCTGACTCATCGACACGCCCCTAATTCGAAACGTTGATGCGCCTCTACTTTGACGGGACCTCACAAAATCAAAATCCTGACTAAGCCACTGTCTATAATGTTTTATATATTAAATATATGTTTTTATAATATATATTATTTGTTATAAAGCTGTGATTTATTGATATATTATTTTTGTATTGGAATATTTTATTCAAATATTTTAATACATAATATGATTTTTTATTATTTTATATACTTTGTCATATTCTAATTTTTGAAAAATGATAATCGCGCACCTGCATTGTATCGAATATGATGTATGTACCCGTACTCGTACCCGCATCCCGTACAACAGAGCTGGTTACTAGGGTTCTCAAAACGGGGCGGGTCGAGTACCCGTGGATCCGACCCATTCAGATCCACGGATCCACGGGTACGACGGGGCCGGTTTGCACGGGTCCGAACCCAAAACACCCAACCCGACCCGTGATAAACCCGAGCGGGTCCAGACGGGTCGGGTCGGATCCGTCCAACTTTTCGATTTTTTTTATTTTTTGAATTTTTTTTATTTTTTTAAATTTTTTTGAATTTAAAACTGCACATTATTTTAATATATATATATATATATATATATATTCAAATTTTTCTGAATTTTTTTTGAGTTTTTTTTAATTTTTTTGAATTTGTTAGAATTTATTTGAATTTTTGCACGGTTCCACGGGTCGGGCACGAGTCCAGACAGGTTTGGGGGATTTGGAACCAACCCGATCCGTGCTAGATTCGTGGATCCGGGATCCACGGGTCCGGATGGATCTAGGCACGAGTACGAATCGGATACGGTCCGAGCACGGACGGATCCACGAACGGATAGATCCGCCCGGATTTTTTGAGAACCTTACTGGTTACCATCCCACGCAATAACCGCGGATGCAAGTTCATCATTTTGAAATAAATACACTAGAAGCTACAATCATTACTTCTTCCATTGGTTTGGATGCAGCATCTTTTTTTAAAACTTGTATTTAGAAAAAAAATGAGATAAAGACATTTTGTAGCATAAAATACTTGTTACATTAGTATTATCCTTTTGAAATAAATATCTTAGAAGCTACAATCATTACTTCTTCCAATCTTATCAACATCAAGAGAATATTCTAGTTATCTCATGTTTCATACTATAGGCGAATGCAACAATTAGTGCACTAGATTTTCCGTGAATTTTCTTACATAACATTTTTTCTTTCCTGGCTCAATTCTCTTGAGCCAATTTTACTTTTTACTTTTTCCGATTGTCTATATATACTATGAATCCTCATCTTTATAATCAAATATAGAAATTTGATCTCTAATTAAAAGAAATTATTAAAAAACCATTGTTGTATTGTAAATTTGTGTTTGAATTATTTGATTAATATTGGAGTTCCTCTTCATTTTCACAGTGGAATAAACAATTAGTGTTTTCACTGTCCTCATCTTGAGCCAATTTTGCAAAAAAATTCCATTGTTTTTTTATTATTTAAACGATTTATTATAATTTTATTATTGTAATACGAAAGTTTAAAATTTAATTTTTTCGCGCAAAGCGCAAGTCGTACGTCTAGTAATATTAAAGACTGAAGCGATTTGTTAACCCTGATTGGGACTTCTAACTTATTGTTGCGTGTAATTCGAATTAACTATCAACTATTGTTGAAAATATTTTTTTTTTGAGAAAGAAGAACTATTGTTGAAAATATGAACTATATCGGTTGAAATATATAAAAATATTTTGAGGGAAATTTATAAGGAAAAAAATTGGGTATTTTACTAGTTGGATACACTTAAGTAATCATGTTAGTACTTAGTAGTGATTAATGGAATTGAATTTTGTGAATTGAAAAAATGAAATTATTATATATTATTATAAAAAAAATTGTATGTGATTGATGGAGTTGAATATACCAAATAATTCGGTCAAATATACAAATTTTGGCAATTTATAATTCTCCTATAAACTATTCTTTTTTGTCTTGCTCTCCTGGTGGGATAACGTGGCGCCACCATGTCAACTCTATGTGCCAGTGCCTATCTAATGCGGGTCCCACTTCTCATTTAGCCTATCTGCTCCCACTTCTATGAAATATTTATATTATATTAATAAGTTTTGATAATTTTTCTATAAAAAATAGAAAAATATAATTATACAAATATTATTATTTTCGTCCGTTATCCGTCTGTTATCCTGTAATTTAATCGAGTAAGAATAGAATATGAATAGACCAAATTTTAACAAATAAGAATACGAGAGTAAGATCAATTTCAAATGAGTATGGAATCAAAAATATCTCCACTGAAATCATATCGTACACGGCCCTATCAACTTACTACACTACCACCTACCAAATTCACATTCGGTAGGGTACCCCACAAGATGAAGTACTTATTCAATGATCCACAACCTCGAAATTTATGTGTGCAAATTTCAAAATTGTATAAATCATTGAATGAGTACTTCACCTTCGAGTACTCCACCGAAAACGAATTTCCACCAACCACTTATTGCTATTGTATTGCTTCGCTGATGTTGACTGTTGAACTAAACCTTATTCTATTTCTATCCAGGTTTCATAAATAAATGGACTGGATGTGAAATACTCGCGCTATTTTAGACGACTTTTATGCTATATCACACATGCAGTTGAACTAGAATTAGAATTTTTTATCTAACATATTATTTCATTCTATTTACGAACATTATTGTTTAGCAAAATGTGGCATGTATTCTTAAATGCCTTTAAATAGATTTTAAATCATATATAAAATATATACTTCGACGTATACTAAAGAATCTATTCGTCATATATATATATATATATATATATATAGAGCATGGCTAAAATAATATGCATAGTACACCCCATTTTGTACTATGCATATAGATATTGGTCATTAAATTGAGATTTAAGTTGCTCAATAAATTCTTCATATGAAAATATTGTAGGAAATTGAATTTCGTGATTTTTAGAGCTTTCTAGCTATTTTTTAAATATTTTTTAAAAACAGTCCAGATTTAATACTACAAAAGTGTCATTTCTGGGCTGTTTTTAAAAAATATTTAAAAAATAGCAAGAAAGCTCTAAAAATCACGAAATTTTATTTCCTACAAGATTTTGATATGAAGAATTTATTGAGCAACTTAAATATCAATTTAATGACCAAATTAAATACAAATGAGTGCATAGTACATTATGTGGTGTACTATGCATATTATTTTAGCCATGCTCTATATATATATATATATATATTTATTTATTTATATGAAGAGGGATCCGTAGCCGTCATTCATTTCGTAGCCGCTCGCAACCGCTCCATCATACCAAGTGTAAATTGTCGATCCGGACCATTGAAAACATTCTCCATACTAATGTAGACTTGGAGACCAAATTTTATATATTTTTTAACTTTTTTACTATTTTATCGGAATGGTTGAAAATTGGATGTTTGTAAATCATTAGATAAAAAAAATTTAATCCATTCAATAAAATAGTAAAAAAATTCAAAAAAATGTAAAATTTGGTTTCCAAGTCTATATTAATATGGAGAATGTTTTTAACGGTCCAGATCGGTCATTTACATTTGCTACCATGGAGCGGTTGAAAGTTTGGTGGCTACAGATTTCTCCTCTCTCTCTATATATATTTATATATATATATATATATATATATATATATATATAACTGGGCTATGGTGCTTGATCAAGCATTAAGGAATCAGTGTTTGATGATCAAATCTCACATACGAACGGTTAAAAGCGATTTACAATGCTCAATAATTTCTTTATTTCAAAATCTTGTGGGATGCAAAAAAAATTATTTTTAGAATTTTTTAAGTACTTTTTTGGATTTTTGAAAATGGTTCCAAAATATTCAATGTTTATACATAAAATGGTTCACATTCAAAAATCAAAACAAGTATTTCAAAAATTCTAAAAATAGAAAATTTTGATATAAAGAAATTATTGAGCATGATAAATCAAAATTTTAATCATTTGTATGTGAGATTTGATGACCAAGCAACGACCCCTTGTGCTTGATCAATCACCATAGCCCAATTATATATATATATATATATATATATATATATATATATATATATATATATATATATATATATATATATATATTTGTGACTTTAATTAGAATAACCTACTTTTTAATAGTTAATTATATATATATATTGTAATAAATAGACTTTTTTCATATACAGTGACTAATAGGATCTTTAATTAGTATAAACTAATTTTCAATAGTTATCTATATATTCAAACTTTATGTATTATTTACTAAAATTCTTTTAGAAAATTACTAAATATCTTTTTATACTAAATTTATTCTTAATTGAAGTCCTTTTAAAATTTAGCACATTTATCTTCCCTTTTATTAGTGATAATAGAGGCTAAATTTTTTAATTATTTAAGATAAATATAGTATTACTATAGTAACTATATTAATTATAATTATATAACCTAAATTATAATTAATTATAGTTAGTCCTAAAATCATCACAATTTTCATGTCTTGCTTCCGCAAAGATGGCCTTGTGGTCGCAAAATACTTTCTTGTCAATTCAATATTATGTGCCAATTTTAAGTATCTTGCGGGCGCAATAATAGGTTTTGTTGTCGCAAACAAGTTTCTATCAGTTCAATTTTGATTTGCAGCCCACAAAACTCAATACAATAATTCACTTGCGGTTGCAAAATTGGGCCATGCGACCGCAAGATACCTGTCAGTTCAAATATTATTGCACTCGCAATAGAAATCAACTCATATTGTATTGTTGTCGCAAAACTTGGCCTTGTGACCGCAATAAATCTCTTGTGAATTCAAATTCATCTTGTTTTGGAACAATATAGCTTGTTTGTGGCCGCAAGACCATATTTTGCGGCTGCAAACAGTTTTGAAAATCCTCTATTTTTAAATTTAAGCCTAAAATTATTGCATATCTTCCAAAATTTGACTTTATTTGCATAATTAATTATTTTAAACATTAGTAAACCAAAATTTTGAATAATATCTATTCAAATCTCATAAAAAGTGAGGAATTTGATAAAATTCGAATTTTCGATTCAAGAATATTTAAAATAATCAAATAACAAATACAAGAAAGCACAGATCTAGTTTGAAACAATTAAAATTCGATATATTTCCAAAAGACAAACAAATATCTTAATATTGCCACAGAGGTGGTTGCGATATCACTTGTTGGTTTAATTCAAAATTAGGTAAGAGCCAATTAATTACCGAGATCCTAATTTACACAATTGCAATAAACTCCGCGCAATAAATAAACAAAATAGCAAAGCAAAAAAACTTACTATCCATCTCCACGCCTTCCTTTTTTTGCCTCTCAAGCAACCTCAAAGGAATCAATGAAGATGGTCGGGCAGATACTCGGAACGATCGCTGATGATTCCTTCCAAGCAATTTCTGGTGTCTTGTCTTTTTCTCTTAGAACACGAATTTCCTAGATATAATTATCTTTAATGGAGAAAATAATATAGGCTAATCACAACACATGTGCCCTGAAAAATGATAACGATAATGCTTGGAGATCCAACGTCTTTTATACTAATGAAAATGTATCTTACAAAGATACCAAAATTAATAGTAAATATTATTTAGAATATTTGATATCTTATTCGCTCCAAAATATTTTCAAATTGTGTTATTTACTGTTGTAAACACGCACACAAAATTTGATATTGTTTGCACAACAAGTCAGAAAGAAATCAGCAAAATAGACAGGAAATTTTGTCTTTCAGACTTACTCTTTGCATCCGCAAAATGACTCTTTGTGACCACAAGGGAATTGCTGATTGGCCCATTTTGCTTAGTATCTTGATCCAATTTGATTGAATTAGCCAAAACAATATTTCTAACTTTTACATTAACACTAACGTTAGTTAAATTAATCATAATTTGTCCATCAACAATTATAATTAATTCACTTGTAATTCTATATGTATTTGTATCCAAACTCTTAACGAAATACGTATTATGTCATTGTATCAATTAATCACATTTATAACATATCTTGTATTATTTCTCATAATATTAGTGTCAATATCTGATATATTAATCACATAATAGTTAATTTAAATTTTATTTATAGAATTTAACCTCTCACGTTCGACATATTTCCTTTCAAAAAAATCAAATTACAAAGTGTCCTTCCATTTGGTTTTCCATTTCTTTCAAATGCTAAACACAACCAACATTTCTATTTGTCACAAACTCTGAATCTTACGTTTATCGGTGTGTATCTACTTTGAGGAAGTACATTCCTATTTGTTAAGAAAGGCTTCATAACTAATACCAACAATAAATATATTTATGAAAAATGAGGAAAATTATATACAGAAATGAAGATCAAAAGATTGATGCTGATCTCCAATCATTTGTTCAGGAAAATTATGATCACGTGCATATGGATGTATTTGGCTTGGCTTTATAGAGGTTTAGAATTAAGTATAAATATGTATGTTTTGAAATATGGAATTAAATAAAAAGGTGTTCATATGTAATTGCTATGTAGGACATCGTTCAGATATCTTTTGTTATCACTGTTTTATCTAATTTGTTGTGTTTTTTGTAGTAAAATAATATTATTTTTCAGTTATGCATTATTGAAATCTTTAGATGCAATAAAGATACAAGCCAATACTTTCCTTCAAAATTTTAATAGAGACACAAGCGGAGCGCGTTATCATTGCTAGTTTTACAATATTTGCTGACATGATTTTGGATCTAAATAAAAGTTCCTCTGCAAAAATATCACCGCCAGCTTCTAGTTCTCTACACCTTAAAAATATACCAAGCTTGTACTATCAACACGTGGCTTGGTTTAAATGGTTACTATTCGATAAGAACAGAACTTATTTCCGTAAAAACACCACTTCCAGTTCCCACTTCCGAAAACGACTTATTTCCATCTATGCCCCTACAACAACATAAATCCCTCTTTTGGGACAAACCGACCGTGAAACCGTTTGCTTGGAAGGAGCGGACCTGAATATATCGATCTGGTGTATATCAACGTGCATGTGAGAAAATATTGCGCTTCGTAGAAAAAGAAATTGGATGGTTGGAGGCGGGTTATAGAAGAGAAGAAAAGGCGCCTTTACCTGAGGCGTGGAGGCGTATTGGTGAGAGCGAGAAAGTTAAAGAGAAAAATAGAGAGAAGAAGAGAGGTGGTTGTTACGCGTGAAGGCCTGTGAGGTATCTCATTCTTTTCTTCATTCTATTAAATCCGCCAAGGCATGCCTTTGTGATTTGAGCTCGGTTTGTTCGAAATTCATGGTATTGTTTAGATCTTTTGGAATTAATATTAGATGTCGCCAGATCTGATCGAGCGTGTAGCTAGGTTTCAATCCGCTTATTGGATCTGTTTTTCTAAGGGCTAGCTTGGTGTTCTCTCTTTTTTTTATAGACTTTTAAGTGAGGCAGATTGAAACTTCAAGGGATCTCATGCAAATTCCTTATATTGTTGAAGTGCAATTCGCTTGATATTTTGTTTGGATCCGCAGTTTCCTATGCACTTTGAATTGGGATTTTACATTCTTAATTGGTAAAAAATTCATTCAAATAATGATTTGCAAATGCAATTGGGATTTTAGGTTGAATGATCAATTGGCTCACTAAATAGTGGTTTTAGGAAAAAAAATATGATCAATTTGTTAAAAGACTCAATTTGTTTTGATTTTTTTATCATTGTCAATGTACCTTTTGCAAACCAACAAAAAACTCAGAAAATTGATCAATTTGTACAATCATGCTTCTGGAGTGGATTTAAGGGTTTCAAGTTGGGAGAAGATAGAGGTAAACTCTTTTGCTTTCTCAAAACCTGGGGGCAGTTGGAAGATCCTACATTGTATTGTTAATTCTCAGAATGAAAAGTTGGTTAAGCAGTTACAGTCCCAAGTGCATTTTTTTTTTCCTGTACACTAAATCTCTGGGACAAACACAATTTTGACTTGATTGGTCCTTATATTTTGTAGGCTTTACACAAGTGTAAAACAGGAAGCTACAAATCATCTGCCAAACTATGGAAAAAGTGCTATGTTGGGAAAGCCATTTCACATGCCTGCACTTGTTCTTACATAAAGCCCCTAGTAGGCGCTTCCTAGCTGTTGGAGATATCCATCCTGTATCTCTTGTCAACTTTACTTAGCCTTCTCTTTCATGTTCACGGTTCACCAAGGAAATGCTTATTTCTTGTCTTTCTATACTTGGGTGTTGGAATTACTACTACACTTTCATGCGAGTAAAGACACCTATCTCTATTTTTATAATTTTTTGCTGATACCATATTAATAATTGATGTTAAGAACCTTAAAACATCCACATTTAAGGAAAATAATGAAGCGTACCTTTTTCCCAATTCTACATTTTTTCTTTTAGAAAGCACAAAATGTACAAGTTATTGTGACTGAACAAGTGAGGAAGATGGGGTTAGTTTGGGCATTATTTGTTAGCAGTAGTGTAAAGGAACGGAACTAGGCATAGTTTTATGCACAGCAGATGAATTGCAGATGTTGCTGTATGCTGTATGCTGTAAGTTAATGTTCCATTTTCCTTCTTCATGCAGTGTATTGGCAACATCAACACTGCCTGTAGATTTTGTAGAGCTCGTTGATCATACAATCTGTGGGGTATGGTTAATGGACTGGTAGTTAATTATGATGTAGTACTATTATGTTAATGTCATGCACCGATAAATAATGTCTGTATATAGGTTAGTAGGTTTAATAGAATTGTAGCTTGGATTGTTCTCTCGCGACAGGCAGCTTGTTGCTACAAGGGAAAAGATGGTCACAACCAGTATTAACTCGGCCACAACAAAAGGATGGTCACTTTCCAAAAAAGATTATTTAGATGTCATTAGGCTTTGAGGGAGAAATTTAATATTTTGAATTTTGGAAAGATGTTGAAGGAATTTCTCTCAATGTTATTTTTCGTATTTGTGGAGTTTATGGGTGAATTGAAGGATTAAAATGAAATAATTGTGATGCCAAACCTCCTCCTTTATCAATAAATGAACAATTCTTACATTGGAAAATACCTGGTGTTGAAAACTATTTTACTGGATTTTAAATTTAAGATGCTGATATTTTAATTATATAATTTTCAGGATTAAATTTGAGCTTCTTTGTTCTCCATAGTTAGTCGCTGTTTTTTACCATCGACGAACAAGGAACATCACATTCATGTTAGAGAACTTTCTCAAAGTTTTGTTCATCCCAAAAACTAGTAGAAAGTTGCCAACATAGCGCAAGGATTGTTTGCTCGATTTCATGTATGAAAAGTTTGAATTTTAGAACCTACTATCTCTGTGAGTTCATCAGACTATCAAGTTTAGTTGGTTTTAACTGCTTGCTGAGTCAAGTCTAGCATTTGTTGTCTGTTTCATATCGTGAAGTGCGAAGCCGTGCCTATTTTGGAGATCATACTTGGTATTCTGAATTTGTTGAAGCTTAGAAACACCACCCTGTTAATTGTCTTGAAGCCACTACGCATAAGATAAAGGAGGTGTTGTACTTATTCATTTGATGTCATGGAGAGGTATGTTGGTTCCTTCAGAATTTTTGTTATGCCAAATTCATATTTTTTATGCATTGCATATTAAGGGACTATTTTCTGCTGGCGCATGATAGGGCTGTCGATGGGTAGGGTATGGTAAGGGTAAAGGTATTTCCATATCCATACACTATAAGCTAACGAAAAAAATTTCTTACATGGCTCATACCCAATAAGCTCACGAAAACAGAAACTTATTCATTGCCGCCTTACCGGGTACGATATGGATCGGATAAACAGCCAAAAGGTTTTCATTGACATTCTTAATTGTCATTAAAAAAAGTATATTAAATGTTGTACGGATTTTTCAAAACTGAAAGATATACTTTAATTAACTTTGGAGCATGGTTACGGTGCTTTACAAAGCACCAAACAAGTCGTACATTGCCTCCGTATCTCAAATTTCAAAGTTCAGACGACCAATCCAAACCATATGACTTAATCTTCATATTAAAATTTCATTGGAGACCGACTTTTTTAATTTTTTAATTTTTTTTACTATTTTTAAAGAGGTGAAAAATCTTTTATATCGAATGGTCAAAAAATCGTTAGATTAACCGACATTTCACCCTCTTTAAACAATGTAAAATTCGGTCTCCAAGGAGATTTTAATAGGAAGATCAAGTTCTATGGTTTGGATCGATCGTTTGGACTTAAAATTTGAAGATACAAAGGCGAAGTACGACTTATTTGGTGCTTTGTGAAGTACAGTAGCCATCATGCTCTTAACTTTAAAGCAATGTAATGATTTATATTATGTATGTATAAATTTTTTGAAACATGGATTTAGTTTTATTGTTGTTAAGACATGAAATAAATTATTGTATTATACATATTTATCCGATAAGTTAACGAAAGTTACCCTTACCCGATAACTTGATGAAATTTTTTTTTTACTCATACCTGTCTTATCGGGTACTAGGGGTTAGGGGTGCACAAAATACTCGTGACTGGCTCGTGTTCGGCTCGCTAACAACTCGTTCGTTAACAGCTCGAGTGTTAACGAGCCGAGCCGAGCCAGCTCGTTAGTAAACGAGCTGATCTCGAGCTGTGACAAGGTCGGCTCGTTTAAGTATCGAGACCTTAACGAGTTAATCCGGACCGTCGAATTGATTACCACCATCTCTAAATAGATCATTACCATAGAGAATTTTCATGATTTTATAATTTTATTATGTTTTTTTAATTATTTTGTCATTTTTTTCTTGCAAACGAGCCAAACGAGCCAGCTTGAGCCTTAACGAGTCGAGCTCAAGTTGAGAGTTTTAGCTCGTGACTCGTTAACAAACGAGCCGAGTTCGAGTTCGCCCCAGCTCGCTCGAGCTCAGCTTGTTTACACACCTAGACGGGTACGATACGGGTAGGGTAGACGGCCAAAAGGGTTTCACTGACATCCCTAGCTCATGGATAGAAATAAAGCACACATGCTCAAGCAAAAGGATGTGCTAGAGTTTTTGTGGCTCTGTATTTATGTTCATGTAATGTACCGCTATGAAATAATCTATCATGCTCAATTTTTCAATAAAAAGACTAAAGTTATTACAATTCTTTTTATTCTAGATAGAATATGTGGTATGTGTGAGTTTGCCTGTGTATGTTTCAAAGGAGCATCAGAATGGCACCAGGAACTTTATGACTAATGTGTTGTTCTTGTTACAGATATAAGGTAATAAAAGAGGTTGGTGATGGAACTTTTGGAAGTGTTTGGCGTGGAATTAATAAGAAAACTGGTGAAGTTGTATGTTTCTAGTACCTTCTGATATGCCTAATTATGAATTTTCAGTTTTTCCTTGGCAGTGTTTTGACAGTATTGCTTGTTGAATAACTTTAGGTTGCGGTTAAAAAAATGAAGAAAAAATATTATTCTTGGGAGGAGTGCATGAACCTTCGTGAAGTTAAGGTGCCTTTTGCATTGTTAATCATCTAATTATTTTGCTATTTGTTTACTCTTTATCAATGTCCATGTTTTTATTTTGCTTTGTGTCCTAGTCTTTACGCAGGATGAACCATCCTAACATTGTCAAGTTGAAGGAGGTCATAAGAGAACACGACATATTGTACTTTGTGATGGAATACATGGTATTGTTGAAGTATTTCATTTCTTAGCGAGTTCTTTTAATGTCCTTGGTTTATTACTGTTTCTTTGACTGCACAAAATCACATTCTGCTTAGCCTTTTTAAAGTTCCAAACTTCCAATGATTCAGGGCACACAACCAACACAAAAAAATTCTTGAATTTGCATATGGGGTTGGGTTTCTCTACTAGAATTCTTTTACTTGTGTACATTTCAGGAACATAATTCAATTTGAGATGTATATTTCAGGACTGTAACTTGTACCAACTAATGAAAGATAGAGGGAAAGGATTTTCAGAGGTTGAAGTAAGGAACTGGTGCTATCAAATTTTTCAGGGTCTTGCTTATATGCACCAGCAAGATTTTTTTCACCGTGACCTCAAGCCCGGTATAAAATCTAGTTCTTCTCAAATGCCTCCCCATCTTTCATACTTGAATGCAACATTTATTAGCCTAAGAACGTGATAAATAAAAAATAATATCATTATGTAATTTACAATACCATGAGTGTTTCGCAATCACTCAATTCAGTTACTGATAAAAGGATTTATTTCACTGTTATATAAACATGAAGATGATCTTTTTAGTTTTCTTTACGTCTTGTTAGGATGCATTTTATGTGGACTATCATGATATATTTTAATTTTCCTTCTTTAATTATCCTAATGTATACCCTACTAAATACTAATGCTCTTTACTTATTTCTGGGTTGCAGAGAATTTGTTGGTTAGCAAGAGTCTTATAAAGATTGCAGATTTTGGTCTAGCACGTGAAGTTTCTTCTCTACCTCCTTTTACTGAATATGTTTCCACTCGCTGGTAGTACTCCCCCTGCCTCTGCACAAAAAAACACAGAAATACAGCAAATTGAAGAATATTCTCATTTGGTTAAATTTCCTTTTCCAATACAGGTATAGAGCACCAGAAGTGCTGTTACAGTCTTCTGTTTATGACTCTTCAGTTGGTGAGTTTGTTCAAACCTTAATATCGTAAAGCATGTATATTTCAATTGTACGATCTTGTCTTGTTATTCAGTTCTGTATTCCCCTGTAGATATGTGGGCAATGGGTGCTAT
>CAXKVX010001121.1:0-112348 GCA_964058865.1 Eleocharis quinqueflora
CAAATTAATTTTACATGGACAATTCAATTTGGTTTGACTGAATAGTTAATTACTATGTGTCCAAATTACTTAACTTTTAATTCGAGACTTTATTTTTTATAAAAAAACAACTATGCTATATTTAGAAAAGAATGAGTTTGTGAGATGGGGTACTATTTTTGTAGCTTTAACGTGGATACTACATTACTACGGACATAGAGAAATAATATAATATTTAATTAGAGGAGTATTAAAAGTAACTTCTCCATATATAGCAATATAATGAATTTAATTTATTATTGGACTGGTGCACCAAGTGAGGTAGCACCAGTGTTTAGAAATGAAGCTATGAATGAATAACACTCAACATGATGTGCACGCAAAATCAGTTGCACCATCTGGAAGGATTTGAAGATGACTTACGTACTCTATGATTCAAGTGCAGATAGGAAGGAAGGAGTAATAAACTTTGGATGATTACAAACAGGGGATGATTCAGAAAAATTTTCAGAATGGTTCAAAATCATGAATATTTTAAAAAGATTCAAATTATAAGCCTAATTTTCAGAATTTTTTTCTAATTATATGATCAATTTTGAATTTTTTTTTTCAGAGTGGGTCTATGTAGCTCCGCCCATGATTACAAAACTAGTGATCAAATGAGAAGTTTACAGTGAAGTTGTTACTTTTTATAGTTATATCTACAGTGGATTTAGCAAGTTTTTAGCTATTTTGTAGTAGGATTGATGGTGCAGGAAAATTTAGTTTTTTTATCACTATAAAACTTTAAAATCGACAAAATACTATTAGAAAAGTGAAAATTGGTAAATGACACTAACAGCACATGACATCAACACAAAATATGCTGATAGTGGCATTTTACCAATTTTCATTTTTTAGTGGCATTTTGCAAATTTTTTAGATTTGTAGTGGCGAAAATCTAAATGTCAAAGGAAATACCCTAAAAATCACAATAAATGTCAAAAGAAAAATAGATTAAATAACCTCTTTACGATGAGACACAAAAATAACCACTCTTTCACCTACAAAAATACAGAAATATAAACAATTTAGTACAATACTTGATATAGATGAAGCACGGTGAAAATCTAACGATAAAAATTCAAGTCTCATTTCACCTCAAAAAGCTCCTATGATTATTTAATCTATTTTTTCTTTAGATAGTGCATTCCTCTTTGTAGGTGGAGCATTTTGTTCCTTTAAAGTCCTTAGAAACAAAAAAATACAAAGTAGAAAAAAGCAGGATCTCCTCTTGGAATTTTTACCAGAAAAGTCAACTCCTCTTCTGGTGGGACTTGATGCCTTGAATGTCATGGGTGGAATGACATTGGATGCATCAGGAATATTTGCATCAAAGATCATCGAAAAAATTGTTGGGTGTATGATGGCTGAAATCACACATTAAGTTGCTCGATGCTTTTGATACAAAGATATCATGTGCATTCAAGATAACCACCCAAGGCACATCAAGTCCCACCAAATAGAGGGTTTCAATTTCATGGAAAAAAAATCTAACATGAGATCTCGCATTTGTATCGAAGTAATTTTGTTTCTAAAGTCCTTCAAGGAACAAAGCATCCACATATGAGGAGGAATCTACTATCTAAAATAAAATTGATTAAATTATTTAAGGTGAAACACAAGAGCTCTTTAGGATGGACTCAGACTTTTAAATTTCTATTGTTTGATTTTCATTATGCTTCACCTACATTTTAGATTAAATCTAACTATTTACCATGCTTCACCTACATTTGAGAGTACCAACCTAATTAGGGGACCACTCAAACCTAAGGTATCTCATAAGGGAACAAGATACATATCATCCTAATTAGGAGACCACATGTCAGTTACAGTTCAGACGTTTGCCAGTGTCTAGATCAGATCAAAACAAATCATATCAAACCAAAACAAACAAATCAGAACCAACAGTTCAAATAGCCAAGTTCTAACAAAAAATATAATATGAGATTAGATTCAATAGTTCAAATAGCCAAGTGGTAACATAAAGGAAACGAGTCACATCAGAACCAATAGATGAGAACCAACATTTCAAATAACCAAGTGCTAACACAAGATTTTGCCAACAGTTTGTATCAACACAATATTCAACCCTTCTCCAATCCAACAGTTATAAAGGCCTTATAGCAATCAAAAGAAAGTCCAAGCTATATCATTTAATCCTTATTCTATCAATTAAAGCAAATTAGGATATAGATTATACCGAATGGAGATGAGAGAAGGCGTGCGAGAGGAAAAAACACTACAACAATCGTAGACGAGAGAAGATAAACACGACAATAGTCATCGTGTTGAAGGCATATGCGGGAGAGATCTATGGACTGTGGAGGCCATAGAGGACATGGATGATCTAGCGAGTTGAAGGCGTCGATAAGAGGAGAAAACACAAGAACATTTGTGTGTGTGTGTGAAGGTGGAGGTGGAGGAGAAAAAACACGAGAACATCTTTCTGCGCTAGAGGTGAAGGCGACCAAGCAAGAAAGAGAAAGAAAGAGATGCAAGCTTTTAAAGAGTTAGAGCTGGAGATAGGACGACTATTATAAATTTCTAAAAAGAGTAAGGCAACGATTGTTTTAATAGTTGTTGGCATAGTTCCACCTACCCAAAATTTATTTTAAATAAATATTCCCTTATCTCGAGAGATTTTTTACACTTCTGCCAACAATGTTTAACAATTTTTTTCGATAATCGTTATTTTATGAGAATTGCTAAATCTCTTTAATTCTATTTAGTGATGAGGAAAATGTTGAAATTTAGAGAAGTCGATGTTATTATATTTTTTTGAACTATGTGTGATAATTATATGCTCAATATTGTCATGATTGATGTCTTAAACAAGCAATATGATTAATGTAACGTTAATTTTACTAAAAATGATTACTTATTTCAATCAGGTTTAATCCAAAATTTGTAGAAAATAATAAAAATATAATTTTAATTGTTAATAGACTAATTAGTTAATTCACTAAAGACCAACAACAAATTATAATAATTCAACTCAAAAGACACGAAGTTTCTAGAGTTTTGTAGTTATTTTTTAAATATTTATTGAAAACATTGATGTTTAATATTTAAAAAATGATCTCTCCAGGACTGCTTTTAAAAATATTTAAAAATAATTAGAACGCTCTAAAAATTAAGAAATTTGATTTTCTATAAGATTTAAGTATAAAGAATTTATGGAGCAACTCAAATGAGTACTTCGGGCTCGAAAAAATATAATTTGGACCGTTTGCACTTCGAATTGAAGTGCAAACGTTTTCACAATAGTCCAACTCATATATATATATACACACACACACACACACACACACATATATATATATAGAGAGAGAGAGAGAGATAGGCTAGGATGCTCCATGAAGCACCAGACTCCTAATGCTCCACATCGTATCTCCAATTTAAAAATTCCAATGACCGATCCGTACCGTTGAATATGATCTACATATTGAAATCTACTTGGGGATTGAGTTTTACATTTTTTGGAATTTTTTTGCTATTTTTTAGAGAGGTAGAAAAATTACAACTTTTGTTGGTTCAGAAACCGTTTGATTAGCAACGTTTCTACCTCTTTAAAAAATAGCAAAAAAAATAATAAAATTGTAAAATTCATTCTCCAAATAGATTTCAATATGTAGATCATGTTCAATGGTTCGGATCGGCCGTTGGAATTTTCAAATTGGATATAAGAATGTGGAGCACGAGCGATTTGGTGCTCCATGGAACACCCTAGCCCCCCTCTCTCTCTATATATATATAGTATGGATAATGTGAAAACATTTGCACTTCGGTCGAAGTACAAAAGTTTCACATTAGCCAACTTTTTTGGTCAAAATTTAAATTTAAGTTGCTAAATAAATTCTTCATATCAAAATCTTGTAGGAAATCAAATTTAGTGATTTTAGAGCTTTCTAGCTATATTTTAAATATTTTTTTAAAAATAGCCCCGAAAATGTCATGTTTTTTAATATTAAACTGGACTGTTTTAAAAAAATTTAAAATATAGCTAGAAAGCTCTAAAAACACGAAATTTGATTTCCTACAAAATTTTGATATGAAGAATTTATTGAGCAACTTAAATTTAAACTTTAACCACAAAAAGTTGGCTAATGTTAAACTTTTGCAATTCGACCGAAGTGCAAACATTTTCACATTAGCCATACTATATATATATGAGTTGGACTGAGAGAGAGAGAGAGAAACGCTATGGTGCATTACTAAGCCAAGAGTAGTTTTGGCATCATGTTCAAATTTTAAATTTTAAAATTCAAACGGCTGATATCACCAAACCGTTCAATGTGATCTCCATATTGGAATCTTACTATAAACCAAAATTTTCATTTTTTAGAATTTGTTTACTATTTGATACACGGGTGCAAAATCAGCCATATTGGATGGTCCAGATATTAATATATCAACAAAATTGCATACCCCTCTGTATATATATAGAGGGTTGTGCTATTGTGTTTTGCAAAGTGCGTGTTGTATCGTGTATTGCGATTGTGAACTATTGGATCGCACTTTGCAATTTGTGCTAACTTGATAAAAAAAAATCCAAGGGTTCCACAATCACAAAGCACTTATCTGATTTGCCCACTTCTAGAATTCTTCTTTAGTTACAATAGTAAAAGTGTAGTAAAAAGGATAAAATTATAATCCTATATAAAGACGTACAGTGTAATGATAAAGGCATTACGAAAAACATAAATAGAGATTTTTTATCTTCTTCTTCTTTCTTTTATACTCGCTCTTAATTAAAAAATATATTTAATTATTTTAAATTTTTTATTTATCATGCTCAATAAATTATTCAGATTGAAATTTTCTAGAAAATAAAATTTCGTGATATTTTAACTTTCTAGCTATTTTTAAAAAAAGTCATGTTTCTCTTCAAGAATAATTTAAAAAATAACTAGAAAGCTAAAAAATCACGAAATTTGAAATTTGATTTCCTAAAAAATTCCAGTTTAAACAAATTATTGAACATTAATAAAAAAATAATTAAGTAGGAGCAACTTAGGTTTACTCTTATACCTTGGCGTTTCTCTTAATATAGGAATAGCTATGGAGAAGCCTTCCTATGTACACTGAAATTGTAATTCCATTAGTGCTTAACATTTTTCGTAATATTTATATTGATCATAATTAAATTATTGCAATTTTTAATTTAGAACATGTCTAGCCATTACTTTTTCCTGGTAGGCGGCTCGGCGCACATGGCCTCCCTCTCTCTCTCTTATAAGCTCCTCATGTTCTCTCCTCACATCCTCATCAGGCCACCATATCTCTCTCTCTCTCTATCACTTCTCTCTTGACACCTCTCTCCGCCTTCCTCTGCCTTCTGTTGCGATCGATGGAGAGACAATGTAAACACCTACTCAAGAAGCGGGGAGGTGTTCGTCGGAGAAGAGAAATGCGACATGTGACATCTTCTCTAAGAAGAAAGGTGAGAGAGCTTCAGAGGCTTGTACCGGGTAGTCGAGACGTGCCGGCAGATCAACTTTTGATTTGTACAGCTGATTACATCCAACAATTAAGGTTAAGGGTTATCCTCTTGAGAACTCTTTCAAAGTTGTATGCGGCTTGAGTCGACAGTGACAAAGAATTATTGCATGGATAAAGAATAGTGGAATTTAAATAGATTGTATAGGTTTCATTAGTTAATTTTGTGTGGTATACATAACATGAATTTGTATTTGTTCATCTATATTTTTGGGGGGATTGGTACATGTGTGTACGTATCTAGTCATTTAATTCCTTGTTTGTTGAATTATAATTGTTTTTTTTTATTTTGTTTTCCCTCTTTTTTCCAAGTCTCATTGAAATTCTTTTAGCTAAATTATAAACGTATAGGTTGGAATCTTATCTTGAGCAAAAGGTACCTATTCTTATTATTTTTTTTTTTTGTATTATTTGGTTGAAGGAAAAGTGTACCATATTTGATGATACCACTTTCTTATCTCCTAGCTGTGCTTCCTTCAAATTTGAATGCAAATGGTATTGTTAAAAACCCTTTTATTTTAGAAGTTTCTAATTATTAACATATATATTTCTTACGATGAACTTAAGAACTTAAGTAGTCTCGAATTCTTTATACTTCTAGTAGGCAAACTATTGCGTTTAAATGAGATTAATTGAGAACATTGTAGAAGAAACAAGAAAGAACTTTGTATGAGAAATATATTGCATGTACATATATACATGTATATAATTCAGTTGAGATACTTTATGACAAAGAAATGAGAATTCATCCGGTGGAACCAAACAGACATGCAATAATTAAGGAATAACAACATGATCTTCCTACGCGCTTTCATTGGAAAAAAATAATTAACTAAAAAGTTAGAAAACAAAGCCTATTACTATAACAAGGGTTTTGTTCAGATCTGACAGTAACCAAAAATAATTATTATTGATTATAAATTTAGATATTTAATGGAAAAGTTACTAAATAAGTAAAATTTGAACATAAATATATATATTTGAAGATGTGTAATAATACAAGACACAAATTGACGTACAATGATTAATTCATTTAGAAAAATAAAAAGTAATTGTATCATTTTATGTGTTAAATTACACGTTGTATGCAATTTTAAGTGAGAAAGGATAGAAGCATGTGGAACATGAACTATAGGTCAAGATAGACGAGAACATAGAACAAATCATAGAAAATTTGACATTTTATTATTATTATTATTATTATTAATATTGTTATTATTAATTATTATTAATATTGTTATTATTATCATCATCATAATCATTATCATTATTATTATATGAATGAGTCCATATTTACTATTATTCTGGATTAGGAATAGAACTGTAGAAGTGCCGTGAGAGCAGAGAACAGAATTGAGTAAGTGTCAAACAACTCTTTAGATGATTGGATAGTGCAAAAAGTTGCTATTTCGATATTCCTACCAATAGGTGGTATATATAGCGTTTAGCAATTATAAAACATCAATTAGTATTTGATTGCATTATATTATATTTAGTAATTAGCAATTATTTATTATAATTGTTATTTATTATTATTATTTATTTTTATTAATATTATAACATTTCATCGTGATTATTATTTTATTATTTTTATTATTTTATTAGTATTATAATATTTTGTCATTATTATTATGATTATGATTATGATTATTATTATTATTATTATTATTATTATTATTATTATTACTATTAGAATATTATTGTACTTATTGTTACTATTATATTACATGTTGTTATCATAATTATCAACACTTGAACTATTTCAAATGACAAGTACCAAACAACGTTTACACTCTTTCGAATAGTCAAGAATATCACTGTTCTATCATTATTTCAAAAATTATACATTTACCATTATTCTAGTGTTTTTTTCCATTAATTGTGAACGTCTCTAGTTCAATTTTTTTTAGCAAATATATATATATATATGTTGTAATTGTATACTTAAATACTTAGATAATTAGATTTAAAATTACCTCATTTTTTAGACATATAATAATGCAAGATATAATTATGTTACAGGTAATTTTTAACTACCAAAAAAATAATTTTAACAAACAATTATTTTGTAAACACGCAACGAGCTGCCTTAATAATTCTGAGTTTTTTAATATATAAAATTACAATTGTTAAGGTATGTCTGTATTTTTCAAGAAATGTGTGCTGATTGTACGGAAGCATCGCACTTTTGTACCATCATGAGACATAAATTGAAAGTTCTAATTATTTAAGCGTTGAATGAAACTAGTGTTTACCAAACGGACAGACACGGGTGGGCATATGTACGGATTGTTCTGGTCACGGATTGTATGGATACGAATTGTACGGGTGAGATAGATTAAACGGGACGGGTCGGGACGGAACAGGTCATGGGTTGGAAGGATTGTGGCGGGTTGGGACGGGTTGGGGCGGATTGTGGCGGGTTGGGGACGGATTGTGGTGGGTTGGGGCTGATTGGGGGCGGGTTACGGGTTACGGGTCACGGGTACAGTACGGGCGGAGGCGGGTTGGAGACGGTTACCACGGGTGAAATTTCGAAGGATGACCTGAACCCGTATGAAACCCGCCCTTGACAAGAATACGGATCGACGGGCATGGGTTAGATCCACGGGCGGGCACAGACGGAGGGCGTGGGGGGGGGGGCAGGCGTGGGTCGGATTGACCCGTACGGATTTTGTAACGACACTAAACGAAACTAGCAAATGTAACAAGAAATTTGGAATTTATCATTGTAATGATTTTTGTTAAGGTTAGCTAATTTTACATTAGACACGTACAAACACACAAGCAAAATTTCTAGAGTATATAAAGAAACTGACTTTCTGTTAAAATTAAGTTACAAAATGTTTTGCACAACATATGTGTTAAAATAAATTTTAAATTGAATATATTCATAGATAGTCATCAAACACTACTACACAAATAGGTTTTAGTGTCGCCAATTTATCACCAGAGTTTAAAAATATCCGGTAATAATATAGTCTAATGACATTTCTGATATTTAGTTTAAAATTTAACACCGGATTTTAAATAAAAATCCGCAACTAAGTGGGAAATTTATCTGTAAATGAACTTTTTTATGACTTATCACCGGATGTTGAATAAAAATCGGTGATAAGAAGGGAACTTATCATTGGATTTTATTAAGGGTCCTATATAAAGGCTTTCTCACCGGATTTTAAGAAATATTCGGTGATAAATGATCGAAATTCTATGTATAAATTCTCTTCTTTCTTCCTCTCCCAAACCAGAAATCGACACTTCGATTTCTCCAGCAACGTTTTTTCTCTCCACCTCCATTAATACACTTCATCCTCCATATCTGATGCTTTTCCTTTAGTTTTCCCTCCTTTCCAAGGCTGCAGTGAATGCGGCCTTTATTTTTTCCTCCTTTTCGAGATTTTCGTCTCTCCATATTTCTGTTGTATTCATTTTTCCTTCATTTTCAAAGCTTGCCAGGCTGTCCAGTTCTTGTATAAATAACGCTCCTGTGCCTCAGATCTTCCAGTATCTTAGATCTGAACGAAAAGCTTCTTCCTCAATGCATCTACGTTCTTATTATTGAAGTTCCAGTGAGGCTAGATGAGTGAAAAACCGTTCTGTTCACTCACTGGTTCTTGGACAATATGAACATAGCTGCATATATGAGGGTTAGATTTGTTTATATTTTGCTGGTTCACTCGATAATTTCTCCTCCTTTACCTTTTGCCTTTCTTTCTTTGTCTGATTCTTGTTGGTGTCTTCAATATGAATATTAAGTTGTTTTTTTTATTTTATTTTGCATGTATTACTATTAATTTTTTTGCTAACAGATTATAAGTTATATTCTTTATTTTTTCAGTATTCAAGTCTCGTGAATTTGAAATAGTTGAGGTCTTCAATATGAACATAGCTACATCTATTACTCGGTGATTCAAGCCGACACTTCATAGACATTATGGGTTGATAATGATTTAAATAATTTTGTGAATTTATTTTGTTTGGTGTAACTGTGTAAATAATTTTGTAATTGTGTCGTACATTTTATATAAATGTGAATTTATTTTGTTTGGTGTAAATGTGTAAATAATTTGTAATATAGAAATAAAGATTTAATATAGAAATTAATAATTTATTTTTCGTACATTCTGCAGGGATCAATTTACGACTGACAATATAAGGTCAGCCACAGAGAATCTCTTGGATCTGTAATATAGAAATAAAGATTTATCACCGGACAACTAAAACAATCCGGTATTAACAACATAATAATAAAAAATATTTATCACCGGATTTGAATTAAAAGGCGGTGATAAATGTGGCTATTATCATCGGATTTCCAATAAAAACCGGTGATAACTCCTTCACCTGTATCACTGGACAATAATTTTATTTAGCACCGTCCCTCTATAACCTCGGCCAGATAAGCATTTAAAATTCGGTGATAAATCCCAAATTTGCTGCAGTGAAACTAATGGACTCAACAAGAATGAACTGCATTCATTTTTCACATGGGATGGTCTATAGTGACATCATCAAATTGATATAATGCATGTATTTCTTTTTATCAAAGCATTGTAAACTGAAAAATACAAAGAAAGTTTTTTATTCATTATAAGAAGAAATAAAATGCAAAGGTATATATGACAAATTGTTCTGTCATTTTGGTGAAAAGATGTCAACCAGAACCAGAGTAAAAAAAAAATAAGTACATAAATAAAGAGTAAAACTAACTAAATAAATACACCAACCATTGGACAAAAATTAGAAATGGTGAAATATGGTCATATGATCCCCACTTATCCATACTAGATGTCGCGCTCGCGCTTCGCGCGAAAAACAAAAAAAAACAATGAAAGAAAAATATTTGCTACGGACAAAACTGCAAAAAAATAGAGAAAAAGCACAAAAATACTACAGTATTTTCACTGTACCAAACAATAGTGAAAATTCTATTTATAACGACTGCAACTAAGCATGTTCAACATTTAGATAAGATTTCAGGACAGCCTAATTAAACAGAACACATGGCGATAATATTCGGTGTTAATATATTGTTTTAGTTCCTTAGGCATCCTACCAAACTTAATTTATATGAATTCCCTATACAAAGCATCTTTGTCGAATGTTTGTTCTTTCTTATCCTCAGACATTGATAGAATTTAATAATATTGAAGTTCGATTCCTTATGTTGCTTTTGTATCCTACCGTTTTTTTTATTCCATTTTCTTTGTTGTGCAGTATATTTGCAGAGCTTCTCTTATCACAGGTCGATTCGGAACATATATTCCATTGTACTTTAATTTATTTTTTAACAAGGGAAAACAATCAGAGTATCATTATGAAATTAATTTTTTTTTTATTGAATTATTAATAATCGATCACGTAACGATTAGTCGCTTAACGGTACCACCTCTGACTGTTGAGCGAATACCGTTTATTAAAACACGGATCCACTCCCACCTTGCCAAGAGCTCAATCGAGCCATAAAATCATTTAACTTACAGAAACTCTTAATGGTACTATTAGTAAAAAAATTAAGCTTGAAAAAATATGGCCGACTCCATAAGTTTTTAAGCTACAGTTTAGAATTTGGTGGAGTTCTTCTGCACTCGCATATGATTTAGAGATTGGCTACTCATAGGATACTTTAAAAAAATATACAAACTAAGCAATGGTAGATTTAGAAAAAAAAAAAGAATCTAGGGTTTATTGGGTAAAACCGTACAAGAGATCAAAACCTTCATACTTTGCTGAAAGAAAAGTTATACAACTAACATGGGCTCAAGGCTTGGAATGAAAAAAAATGTTAAAAGAATTTTTAAGACAATGTATTTCATTTTCAGGTGTCGGAAAGCCCAACTACGAAACACGGGCCGGGCCGGGCCTATTTCAATTGCAACAGGTTCCATTTTAAAGGAATCTTCAAATGCAGAAGAACTAGGCGAAGCTTTCGAAAGAAGCTTCCTTCTCTCCGTTTATCATGGAACGATGTCCAGTTTCATTTCCCGCCTCTTCAGCTCTTCTTCTTCCCAATCAGTTAAACCCTAGATTTTCAATTTCTCGGATTTTTCTCTCCTAGCTGCATCATGGAGGAAACCCTAAGAAGCATCTCTCTCTCCGACCTAATACGCCTTGCGTGCCCCGTCATTGGCACTGCCCCACTCCAGCTCTCCTCCTCTCGACCTCCCAAACGGATCAAACTTGAGAGGTCTCTACTCTCTAATCCAAACCCAAGCCGTAAAACCTTTACCCCGATTTCAATCCCAGTGCTTCTCGTTGGCACTGTAAACTTTGTTTCTGACGGTCACACCAGCTCTTGCCTCAATCATTGCCTCTCTTTCTCTGATTCTTCTTCAACAATTTGTTGCTACATTCTCGATTTTGATCCTGGTATTATCAGCCGAAAGATTCATGTAACGGCTTGGAATTATCTTCCAATCAAGCAAGGCGATGGTCAAGGAGTGTTAGAAATTATTCAATGGAGATTCCCTTCCCTGGGCACAGCTCCTTGTTATGATAACTTTCTCTCACTTGAATCGTCTCAAGATTCGGATGTTAAAGCCCGTTCCTCGGCATTTGGTGTAGTTCAATCAGTTAGCCTTACTTTCACTCTTCCATTTGAAAATGGTAAAACTGGTGAGATGGGGGATTCTATTGGATTTCTTGCTGAAATTCTCATTTGTTTGTGTGACATCTGTGCTAAAATGCATTGTATTAATGAAGATAGTGGTTTGCATCAGTTCACTGAGCCAAAAGTAGTCTATTTTATCAAACCTACTCATAAATGGCGACCTGTTTTCTCTAAGCTTGTTGGAAAGGTAATGTACCTTTCAGGATTGAAAAAGAGACGGGTAACTGTTGGGACTGAATCATACATCTTGTTGGTGTCAACAATTAAAACCAAAGTTTCATTTTGTGCTTCCATTGTGAGTGGTCGACCGACTAATCAATGTTTTCAACGAGTCTACAGAGGGATTGTTACCGGAATTTATTTACATGGTGCCGTAATTGAATTGGACAAGAAGATTTGGTTGTTGATCCATGATACACTTCTTGTACCACACCATTCTCTGAGGATTGGTGCTATTGTATGTATTCTCTTTCTTTGGGCTTAAACCTCTGATCTCTTTTCGCATAGAACTTTCATGATCTTATTACTAATTTGATTATTTCTGACTGACTTCTAGGTTTCTGTCAGAGACTTTCATGTCGTGCATGCTAATTTTGCATGGACGAAGGTTAGTATTCTTGGTACTTGTGTTACGACTAACTTGCAGATCGACTCATTTGCATTTTGTGATACAAGGTAAGTCATATCGTTTTACAAGTGGGATCTTATTAACTAAAATGAATGATTTAATCACATTGTTTTCTCAATGAGTTTTCACTATTGTAGGCTATTTATAAAAACTGAGGAGAAGAGTGTACTGGGGAATTTTGTTGAATCTCTAAAGTTATCTGCTAAATTTTGGTAAGAACTTTTAAGATGATTGATTTCATTTGCACTTACATTCTTATCTAGTCATTCATTTTTTTTCTTTAGCTTTCAGGGTCCTTCTTATGGTGTCATGCTTTAAGTGTAAATTCAGAACAGTTCTATCTGACAAGGAATTGCTGGGCTCAAATAATGTATTTTTTGTCCTCAATTTTTTAATGCGTGAAAATTTAATTTAATAAGTTATTTCAATTGTTTGATGATTGCAATAATATTAGCTCATAATATATCTCCATTATGGTTTCAGAGTGCAGGACTGGTCCAAACATACAGTAGTCGGTCTTTGCCTCCAGACGCCTTTCTGTCTAATGTGAGCTTAATTATTAGATCTTGCATTATTCTATTTGGGCGAGTAATCAAGTGCCACAACCTCTTTTGTGTTGACAGTTAAAATTCAAAGTCCATACCATTGTTTCTGTTTTATCAGATTTTATGATTTGTTGAATCCCTTCTATAGAAGATCAAGATGCCAAAAGATGAATGCACAAAAATTGTGTTAAATGTTAACTTGATCCATTCATTTTATGGACTCTTGATCTCGGCATGAGAAGCTCCATTAATTATAAAATTTTATGTGGATGCATCACTAACGACGAAGATCAAAATTAATAGTAGGGGCTCAAACTTTTGGTTCATGACAATTTGCTTTTCAAACTTCTAATTTCGACAGCCCCCCCCCCCCCCTCCCCCCCCGAGTATGAAATCAATGACAATGACCCCCTAGATGGTAATTTCTCGTCATGCTTGCTCAACTCTAAACATAAAATGATCATAATATCCTTGCATGGTTATAGTATATTCTTTAAATTATTTATGCTTTGTGAAGATTAATTTGTATAAAATTGACGACTTTTTATTTAAAATATAAGTAGTTAATAAAGTATTCATAATACGTAACAAGCTTGCTATTTAAATATTTTATTTAAAGATTCATTTTATTTGGCGCTATTTAACTAAATGTTCACAATACATTATATCCCTTGATAAATTCAGTAGTTTTAATAAATTTTTTGAATCATAATATTTTGCAATATTTATATTAAATTTTATAATTTATTATTTCATAATGGTTCCTATATAATTAATTTTAATGATGTATAAAATATATCTTTTCATTCAAATATGAAATAAAATAACTCATCAAAGAAAAACGACAATCGTAATATTAATTATTAATATTTAATTGTTGATATTTATTTAATAAAACATTGCATACTTTTGTACAAAATACATAAACATAAATATTTTGAATATTACATGCAGGAACATTTTGTACTTGGATTTAAGCATTAGAAGATCAATTATCTAAGGGGGGTCATTGATCTCATAGTTCAGGGGTGTTTTTCCAAATTAAAATTTCGGGGGACAAGTTGTCACTAACCAAAAGTTTGAGGGCCTCTCTTGGCATTGCGCCTCTTTTATCTATAATAATTCTAATGCCGTTATTCTTTTGTCAGAGCAGCATATTCTCGACATTTTGTAACCATGATCAGTGCATGTACAGCACTGGACATGAAACAAACTGCAAATTGGTATGAAGCATCATACCCACTTGTTACTCAAGTACAACATGGATCTAAAATTAACTCTTTCAAATCAGTTCTTTCTTTTTATGTATTGTTAGGTAGTACCATTGTCTAACTTCGTGGGGAAGTGTGAAGAACTATGGACTTCAATTCAATCTGAAATGATTGTTAACTCTGAAATCTGTTGTGATAATACGTGTGATGGCATATCATATCCCGGCTTTCTAAGAAGGATAATACCGAGTGATGATTTTGGGTGTATCTTAGTTGGAAATATTCAGGTGGGTTTGATTGTATTCTCTAGCTTTGAATCACATTGTACAGAGTAGATCATCTTTTTTGGTAATTATTTCATTTCAATGATCTTTTCAGTTTCTGTTCTCTTAGCATTGCTGTTCTCAGTTTTCACTGCACTTTACATTTTATAATCGATAATAAATTGCAAATGTTTTTGGAGTTTCTAATAACATGTTTCTCGCTCTTTGTTTCTTTTATTGTTCTACCCAAATTCAGACATCTTCTGGGAAATTGCAACTGGTTGATGCAACTGGAAACATAGATGTTGTAATTCCAGATTTACCATCCGATGTCAAAGTTCAAACCATTTACGAGGTTGCAAAATTTAATTTTCTAAGTAACTCTACTTCTTTTCAGATAAATTATAGTTCATTTGGCTATATCTTTGATTGTTATCTGGATATAACTTTTAACTTTTTTCTTTTGTTTGTTAATAACACTATTCTTCATCAGGTTAGTGATTACAGAGTTGTATTAGAAGGCTTCAGAATTGAAGGAGACACTTCAGTTTATGACTTTGGCAAGCCACTATCCTGTAGTGCTGTATTTAAACGCCACATCTATAGAAAAAGGATTCATGGCCTTGTGTTCTATGTTCAGTTCTATTTGAAGAATTCAGTTTGTCTTACTTCTCCATCTCATGTACCTTCAAATCTGCTTGATAGAGCTAACCATGTTGGGCACCTTCTTGTCATTTCTCACAAGTTCCCTTTGACCAATAATGTAAGGCTCATGTGCTTTTGTCCATTTTCATAGTGTTAATTACTTTTGATATGCTGCTTTTATATGGTGAAAGATAAAGGGTAGAAAAGAAGGTCATTCTGGGCATTTTGGGGTATACCTGATAAGTTACTGCTTGTGAGGTCCAGTAATCTTTCTCAATTCATGTGATTTGCATTGGATACAGTTTTCAAGCAGCCCATACATGTGGCGAACTTCAAGTTTATTTGCTGAGGCTTTGGTCTTCCCTTGCAAATTCAATCTTTCTGAAAATGGTGAACTTATCCAAGATGAAAATAGATTTCGAGATGGTATACATTTGAAAGGAGTTTCAAGAAAACATCTCAATAAAGCATCTGAAAAGGGACGATGCCTTGCTCCTTGTTCTCATTCCAGCAGAAATAGAGGTGTTTCAGCGGTAACTTTCAATGAATTTGATGGTGATAATTTGAATTGTTCGGTTGATGGTGACTCACTTACTAGGGTTCTGCTGGAATTCAATTGTGAGAACTTCTTCATGTATCAGGTTATAGTAATCTTCTTCTCTTCTTTTACTTAAATATTGTTCCAGGAGGTGTTAATGTGCCTTTGGTACCGGAATACTGTATTTGAGTGCCTATAGTATTAGTACTAAAGTGTTCTTTTACTATTTTATTTATTGACAGTTACTTAGAATTGGCAGCTATTATCTTCTAAACTGCTCAGAAGGCTTCAGTCCAACTAGAATGTGCAAATGCCTAGGAAAAGGTGGAAGTCTAGTTGTTACCAAAAGTACCTTCTCGAACCTATATCTTTCTTCCTCTGATGATGCAAATGAGAGGGAACCTTGTGGAACATCCTTGGAAGAAGTTGTGCTCTTAAAATCTCTCAGTGAGCTCCATGAAATTATGGATTTAAAATCTGTGTCACAAGGAATTACCAAACTTCTTCATCCAATTCAAGTATTGAGTGTGTCATCTTGCGTACAACTCATGTCTCATCAAAGTAGGATCTTTTGTGATTCTACGGGCCTGGAAGGTCAGAGATTGGCTCAAGGTGATCTTATATCAGTGTGTGGAAACATAGCTGCTTTTCATGTTTGTGATTGTGATCCTGGATCCTTGGTGGCCACCGGCTGTCCTCAAAACTCTAACCAAAGGGGAAACTATATTTGCATTCATTTAACAGATGGCTGTCAGATGGTATATTTCATTTTTCTTCTATATAATTAATTTTTCTTGAGGTATACCTGTTTCCTGTTGTATGTTTTGAGTCAATTGTTCCTTTGTAGGTAGCCATTAGAGGTAACTTGAGCCGGAAACTGTATCCTGTTGGAATTGGTACTGGTGCAAGTGCTACATTTCATCGTATCCTGTTGACGTGGTTAGCAGTTCTATTTTATGTTTTCTTTTGCATTGTTTGTACATTTAGCTTATTCATGCGGTTATTGTTAAAGAGGAGGGAATCCAATGTTCATGTCCTTTGGTGCCCATCATGCCTACTTTATGATTCAATCTTAAATTTCAAATGCAAACTGTTAGATATAATTAAATAATCTAATTACATGCATATAAAAAAATTGTGAAAATATAACTTCATTTGTGTCGTCAAGGGAGGTGGTTAAATTGTCAAATTTTGTCTGTTGATTTTGTTAACTCAATAAATTGAAATGATGTAATATTTAGTTTACGCATGCAATATGATATACATATATACAATTAGTTTTGATATTTAAGGATTTAAAAAATTATTATATAAAATTTAATTTATATTAGTGTTGATCTGAAACCAATGACCACGACAATGGGTATTGGATTCCTTATAGTTAAAACCTCGTAAAATTCATATGATCAGTTTTTGATAGGGTATATAATTCTCTTGTCATCAATTTAATTTTGTTTGCTATTAAATGCATACTTTAAACTCTGTCTATGTTTTACATATCCGGTCCCAAGCCCGGAAAGGAGGGTTACGATAGGCTTGGCGAGCCAACATAAAAATTCAATCAATCTTATGGAAATGAAATTCAATATGGGCCGCATTTCTAGCCTACCCCAACTTGTTTGGGACAAAAGGCTTTGTTGTTGTTGTTGTTGTATTAAATGCATACTTTGTTTCATTTATTTATTATTGTTCTCATTTTTTTTATAATACATGTATTAGTGACAAAGTACCACATTCAATTTACTTCTTATCTATTCATTTCAGCTCTGCAAACAGAAAAGAGAAATTGCTGCTGACACCAGCAACTTACATCGAAATTACTTCAGTCAGAGAAGTCATAACGGATAGAGAACGGAACCAGAAAATGTTCAGGATTAATTCTTTAATTGTATCATTATGTAGAATTCCTGCCTTGCGACTGTTCTCCGATTTGGATAATGCAGATTCAAAAGTTAACCAGTTCCATTGCAGGGTATATATTTTCTCTAATTCGCAGGAATTCCAAAATTTGGATTATTCTTTCTCTTGCTATTAACTCAGTTCATGGTGATAGGTTTTGACTTTGAATGTCTTGGTCCTTGAAAGTTGTGCCATCGGGAGTGTTCTGGCATACAAGATTCCATTAGCAGGATTTGTCTTAGGTAATAAGATGTAATATCAGGTTAGGGAAACGAAATTGTTAGGTTGTTTGTCACTTATTAATTATTCAATAGATTTATGTCACATCATTTATATTATTTCAACAGATGATGGATCAGCCATCTGTAATTGCTGGACAGATGATGATCAGACCAGTACATTACTAAACCTACCAGACATCTGTAGTTCATTCTTCTCCAGTGATTTCTCCAGCTTAGAAAGAGCTTCTAGAAGACTGCTTACTAATGGCCTGGATCACAGCAGCGTTAACAATGGAAATGACAAAAAAACGGTTGGCTATTTTCTGGTGCACATGCTCAAAAAGCACCATAAGGTGACAGTAAAAAATCATGGAATATCACTGGACATCTCCCGCCAGGATCTCTCATTTCAATCTGGATCTGGTAAAATTTTCAGCATTCTAGAGGAGAGGCTCCTCAATCATATTATTCAAAGTTCATGTGAAGGACCGACCTTTGTGAGCTCTTTTTCTTCATTGTCAATTCAATAATTACTTCCTTTTACGAGTTTTCTTAAACTATGTAGTAATAATTCCTTTTTGCTTATAATTACAGAGTGTTAATGGTGTGGTTATGGATGAAAATGCCACGAAGCAGTTCGATACTTACATTTCAGAGTCAGAAACTTTAAGGGGGTGTGCACCAAACATATGGATCAAAGAAGTTGCCCATATTGACCCTCTAAAAGAAGCATGGAAGATGCTCTGTGATACCAAATAAGGTGGTTACCTCAGTCCAACATATCACATTTCTATTGCAAGCATAACTCATATATTTGAGGGGCCAATTTGGTATCTTTTGCATAAAATATCATGTCAGATATTATACTATTATAGTGAATATAACATGACTGAAGTTTTTTAAATGAACATGGTACTGCCTGGTAAAGTTGTACCAACTTAAATTGATTAGAAACAGGGGAGCTATTTATGGGGGCAGTCATTTGATGTAGATAATAAATTAGCTGACAGTAATAAGGTCGTTCTGTCTCTTTCTATCTACATTCCTTTTATTGTCATCAAGCATGAATTCTAATTTGCTAAGCAATCTGGGTGTGCTCGTATCCTTTCTATCTCCTATTATATAAAACTGTGCAATTTAGAATCTAGCTCATCCACAGAAGTACTTGCAAATTACTGTTGACAAGTGTTGGGTGTTTTAAGATATAAAAACACAGTGACATGTTAAAGTATAAGAAGGTAATGTTTGCAGGGCTGTAAAAGTATCAATTGTTCTACAGAATAGTTTACTGATAGGGAACTGTCCTGAAACCATGATGAATTTGACTACTACTTCGAAATACTTCTTGTAAGATAAATTAGTTTGTAGATTTTATATTTTTGTTGCTAAAAAAAGTAAGTGCAATAACTTAGTCACCATCAGCCTTTCCTAACACAGTCACTCATTTAGAAAATTCAAATAACTAATTAGCAATGACCACTCTAATTGGTCGTTCAATTTTTTTCAACAGCTTTGTATTTCCATAATATTTTAACTATTTTGCATCAAAGATAGAGAATTATATAAAAAGCCAAATGAGGAATTAAATATTAGAGCACCGTCCTTTGGTGTAGTCGCTAAGACTATACTCTCCATCTGAGAGGTCATAGGTTAAATCCTACAGGATTCATTTGTGAATGTTTAAAGTTGGGATGTTTGTCCGCAAGTTTTATCTCAAAAAAAAGAATCATGTACAAATTATTCTCAATTGTAAGATATAGATGACTGTATTGAAACTGAATTTCAACTTGTGCTCTGCTTAAAAATTGTGTTTTGCAGAACATGACTATGTAAAGTAGGGAATTCGTAATGCAGAGCCAAGGTTATAGTTGGTACTTGGTAGCACTAGTTTTATGTTTATTTACTTTACCTTACCAAACAGCACAATGCACATAACAAAACTCTGCTTTAAATTAGACCAAGTAGTATAATCATGCATCACAGCATGGGGTTAGCCACATTAACTAAATAGTTCATAGTACCACTTGTCTCACCACCATTGATTTCTGTTACTTCCTTTAATTCTTGTCTCTCCATTGCATGCATCTGAGTTGCCGTCAGAATAGGTATTTCATTGCATACATGAACTGAAGTGGGGCCAACTGCAGGCAGCTTAGAGAGAAGCACATCTAAGCTACTCATAGGTGGCATCATTCTTACCTGTTGGTTAGCCCACAGATCCATTTGTTTGGCATATCCCTGCATCTGCACTTGCATGCTATCTGGTATAAGTGGAATTGCCGGTGATGCAGGATGCGGTAAAAATACTCCTGGTATGTTTTCGAGATATATAAAGTTCTTCCGCAGAAGTAGAATGTAGCTTGGATCTTCTTCAACCTTCATATTGCAAGCCCCTTAGTGTTAATTAGTGACACATTGATTATATTCATCATTTGTATGCATATCATTCATAGTTGAACAAACAAACTAGGACCCACAGAAGTATAGAAAAACTTGAATAGAAGGGGAAAGGGGAACTACCTTTTTCAGAGATCCTAGTTGTACCACACCTTCTCTGACTGCTATTAAAGAAATTGTCTGCATTATTGAGGGAAGAACACTATTACTGCAGTATACAGGAAGGGAGAAAAGGTAATTGTGTATTGTTTCACGTTTACCTTGATACCGGATTGGAACTGAGCATCCCATGTCCTTGGGTACTGAAACAGATAAAAAAAAATAAAATAAAATAGGAAAGAATCATAAGATCAATTTCCCTATTTTTTTTAAGAGAAAAGTCTGTTTTTGGCCCCTGAATTATTCGATTTGGTTCAATCAAACCCCTGAACTTTGTTTTGGTTCAATCAAGCCCCTGAATTATTGGTTTTGGTCCAAACTATCCCTTGAACTTTTTCTTGGTTCAAGTTGCTCCATAAACTATTGAATTTGGTTCATATTGCCCCCTAAATTATTGGTTCTATTTCAATATGCTTCATTTTGTTAGAAATATTAAGGAGAAAAATGAACTAAATCCAATAATTCAGGGGGCAACTTGAATCAAGAAAAAGTTCAAGAGGTAGTTTGGACTAAAACCAATAGTTCAGGGGTTTGATTGAACCAAAACAAAGTTTAGAGACTTGATTGAATCAAATTGAATAGTTTAGGGGCCAAAAACAGACTTTTCTCTTTTTTTAATTACTTGAACATGTGAAACTTACTATATCAGCCAGATTGTTCCAAGAAGGGATGGGATTATTTGTTTCATGGTCTTGTGGTTCATTGAATATCCACTTGTGGCTGTAGTCTGATGCAACTTTTCCTATCACGCTATCGTTTACAAAATAATATTACTGAACGTCACACATTACAAAATAAAATAATATTGCTGTACTTGTCTAGTGATGTATTGTTCGAACTGCATAAAGTAATCCTGAGATATTAGCCAGATGAGAATATACATCAATGTTTAGCTAATTTAATGAAGATAGTACACTAGATTAAATTGAAAAATCATACAAATCTACTTATTAGTACACTAAAAATGTTGATGGAGGTAATAATTCCATATTTTAGAGCAAAATGGGTAATCCTATATAGAATAATGCATCATTACCCTTCTCCAAAATTGTATATTTCATGAGACATCTTGAAGAATATCTCTGGTTGGAGGCCTTCCAGTTGTGGCACATCAACAGGTTCATACTCGAATGCAAGTGCACTTGCTGCAAAATTGCAAAATCCATCCTCCCATGCAAGTATCCTGCGTTGGTTAGTGAAACACAGATGTAAAAGACAAGCTACTATGATGCCAAAGGTAAATTATCAACCAGATTACCAATTCCTTTTATTTCCTCGAATTCTTTCAAAAGGACCAGCGCCAATTTGGAGATCCCATCTGCAAATTTAAAGCGTAAAATGAAGAGTAGAAATAGAAATGTGGTCTATCATCTATATTCTATTAATAATCGGATAGAATGGAAGAGTGAATTAAGTGTACTTAGGAGGGGGATAATTTCTAGGCAGGATCCTCCAAAAAACAGCATAGACCCAGTTAGAGCTCTCGTTCAGACACAAGCTTCTTAGTGTGTGTTGTAGTAGGTGTGATACAGCTAGAGGATTCAAGTGCTCTTCCATTGCATCCCTAAACCATAAATCCTCGCTATGTTCCTCTCTTTATATAATCAGAGCTCTCTTTCTCTCACGCACACACACACAGTGACACAGAGATGGCCTTTTCTCTTTCTCTATCTCTAGTACTTAATAATTACTAATTAGTAATGGGAAAAAAATGCAAACCCTGTGGCGGGTCCCACACGTATATCATATTCCTGTTGAGTAGCGGGACCTCAGACCCATGTGTCAGCATCTATAAATCATTGGAAATTTGGAATCAGAAGGACCAATACGTACTCTTGAAGTTGTACTGCGTCTCTCTCCCCATCTCTCAGTATTAGATTTCCCAAGATATGATTCCTTTTGTTTTTTCAATTTGATGTAAGGATCAGTGTATTAATTGAACTAATAGAATTGAATATAAATCTTCTTTAGGAGCACTCAGCACAGATCAGTGTATCGTATATATATTATCATAAGAAAACACATGTATTTTGTTTTTCATGTGTTGTACGGACATATAGGTAACTTGACAAGGACCTAAAGCCCACTTCTATTGTCAGGGTTTCGCCGCTGAGCAAGAAAGCGATAGGAGATGCTCTTTGTTAAGTTACAATTTTTTTTATTTATTATCGAAACAATCTATGGTTTCCAAAATGGCATCAAAGCGTATGTACATTATTTAGCAGTCTCATTAAAACTATTATTGGTAATCTGTTTCAAAGATGCTCTGCTACCTGTGCAGCTGTGCTGACGAGTTGCTGACAAATGGTTTCCCCACTACTACGAGCAGGTTCAATGGGTCAGCACTCAGCACCATGATTTTATAACAAAACCTGTCATAAATAATTGGAAATAGGTGGGCAGCTGTCTACTCTTTTGTTTGTCAATTAAAATTAAATAATTGTCAACTCAAAATACATATTAATTACATATTTATCAACTGCTGTTGTATACCGTTTTGTATACTGTAAATTTGTATACAAAACAATATACAATCACAGTTGACAAATATGTCCTATAAGTTTAACAAATATTTAATCACACTTAACAAATAAAAGATAATTTAGTCAAAAAAATTATTCAAAAGAAGAAAAAAAAAGATAAAGATAGGGTTGTCAACTGAACCCTTTTACTCTTTTATCCGATTCGTATCGTATTCGATACGACGGATATGAGTAAGATTATTTTTTTCGTTAGCTAAACGGATAAGGATACTGGTAAAGACTATTTTGTACCCGTTATCTTATAGGGTAAATATAAAATAATCTATATAAATATAAATAAATATGTATGTCCTAATTTAAAATCTGTAAAAATAATTAAACTATTAGTAATTTAAATTTTCTAGAAGATCATCTAATTAATTGTCTTCTTTTCAGTAAAATTCTTAATTTTCAACATAACATTAATGTTTGTCTCTTGGATTCTATCAAAATTAATTTCATCTAACTAATTATATATTTTGTTACCATTCTTTCGTTTAATTATTTTGAAAAACTGACCGTATAAATTATAACTCTAAATATTTCGTATTATATATTATTTTTTTTCTCGTTAATGTATATGCTCTACTTGCTCTCGTGTTGTATTTTTGCTTATGAAAATATATTTTTTAAGTTTATTTGTGTAAAATATGATTTATTTATAAAATTGAAAATATTAATGTTACTCGTATATTCTATAATTTTAATGGGTAAGGGTGGGGTAAGGGCAAGTCAAATTTTTATGGGTAAGGATAAGGTATGGGTAAGAGTAATTTCAAACGGGTACAAGTACAAAAATAGGTCCACCGACTCATATCGTACTCATTGACACACCTAGATAAAGACAATACGTAGAGACTGGGTAGTACTCGATAGAAAGAGCAAAATCAAAGGCGAAACCAGACAAAAAAAATTTGGCGATGAAGGTCGCATCGCTGGCCTCCCCTCGCCTCCCCCTGACCCCCTTTCCCTCCACCTCCTCTTCGTCTTTTTTTTTGCCACCATCAAAGCTGAGATAGAATCGGAACTTTGAATGAGAAGCTAAATCGTCTTTTTTTTTGCCACCATCAAAGCTTCTCATTGGAACATAACATTGAAGGTCGCGTCCGTGAGGAGAAAATAGAAACCCTAATCCTATCTGGAGGAGATCCGCAACCTACAACACCTAATGGAGTTGTAGAGTGCGACGACGATCTTCAGAGATTTAGCAGCGACTCCTCAAAGATTCAGTGGGGCTATGAGGTGGTGTGAGCCTCTACAAGTACAAACATATGGGATGTTTCAATGAGAAGAGCCGTATATCTGAGGTGTGCCGGTACTCAACCACATGGGAATATATAACTAAATGCATGTATATTGTAGTTAATTTTGTGATCTAGTAAACTTTGAGGGCTTGACCCTCATCTTTGAAAAGAAATGTGCTACAAGACCAACTTTGATGTACCAAGAATTGCGATGTGTACTCAAGATAGTTGAATGATGGCATACCACGACAAGCCGGATATGTCTTGAGAGTTCGGTGATGATGGAGAAGTATCGTCTTCTCAAATGTTATGTTTAATATCATGTTGTCGCTTGTATCTGTTCTTAGTTCTTTTATTTCGTGTTTTTTTATTTTTTGTTTCGTGTATTCTTCTTTCATTTTTTCTGTAATTCAAAAGATTACATTCATGTAATCGTCTTATATATGAAATTTAAGCGACTTGATCCCATTTTTTACTAAAAAAAAAATAGATAACCTGACATGATATCAGTGATGGATTCAGGATTTTCGTCAGCGTGATTCAAGATTTTAAATTTTTTTGAGAGGGTTCAAACTAATCCATAGTTTTTTTAAAAATTTCAAATTATAAGAATTTTTTTAGAAATAAAATTCAATTGCAGGGTAAATTTTGATTTGTTTTTACAAAGAACTTCAATTGACCGCTCAAGTGGCTCCGCCGCTGCCCTACGTCCCTTCAACCGTACAAATTTAACTATTTAAGAAATGAAATGAAAATCATGTTTGATCAGCTTTTGTATCTTTCTCTGTCCTGACAAATGAGGGATGCAAATCATGCAATTAGTGTCTTTGACCATCCACATATCATATCAGAATCTTGAACCAAGATGATATTTTATGTCTGAGACTCAGTTTCGAGCAGTACGGTTTGTATATAAAACTCATGAATCAGATATGATTTGAAGAGTTTTGGCTTCCATTTCATACTAAGAAGTAAATTTTTTTTGCCTCATTACAAAACCGCTAATTATCCCAATCTTTAATTTCTTACCCATGATTAGTTAAAGTTAGACAAAACATATATAATGAAAATTGGTCACAGGAAATCAAGGTCAAAAATTTAATTATACCCGTGACCCCATAGATGGGTCTGATCCATATCATTGCTAGGACCAGCTACAGCTATCTTGACCCATCAATATTGGATCTTGAAATCTAAATGTAGATGGTACCAGTGGTACAGAAAAAAATAGTATCAAGTAGTGATGAGTTGCTTTCTTGTAGAAGTTAATTTGCTGTTCATAAAAAGTAGCGGCGCGCCAGCTTTGCATCTGGCAAAGACTGAAAGACATGAACATATTATACCATGCCATACTTATTTTTTTTTTTGAGGGGATACCATGCCATACTCGCAACCATACCGCACATTTTATCCCATATATTGTAGTAATTACGTTTGATTTTTCTCTCTGTCTTATTATGTTGCTAAAAGGTGTAACATTCATTTAATGTCACTTTGTCAGTTTGAATGTACAGAATCAAATCTTAGTTATGGAATCCAAATCTATTCATGGATTAAAGATCTATTAACTTGCACGTAGCAAGTCAAAACGGTACAGCATGAGGTAGCTACGTTCATTTTATATCATTTTTTAATGCACGATATTACATAATAAAGCACCTATGGTTCGACCATTCCAATTCCTAAAACCAAAATATATAGTATTTCATAATAAAGAGTTGGTATAACTGTGTTGCTACTGTTATTGCTAAATGGTTTTCAGTATTAATTAGGTTAGTGGAATTGACACAGAGTTAGCTTTCAAATTATTTAGCTATGCCACATGGCCCACATCGTCTGTATATTTGTTTGTTCAATTTTGTTTCTTTTTTTGTTGGTGCAATTCAATTAAGTATAGTCAAAATAAACAAAAATTTTAATTACACGATTGTAAGTCTACGTGTCAATTAATGCAAAGATCTAAGATAATAAAGTAAATAGCGGAAGCGAAAACTTACTTTCAATTTTTTCGGAGTCCTTGTAGGTGAAATAAACGTGCGTCTTGTTGAATCATTTATTTGTCTCTTGAGTTATTTGCTGACGGGTTCTTTCAATGGAACACAGGTGTCTATTCTTTTTCCGTAAACTCACGAATGAAGTTCGGGTACTTGTCTTTAATGGAGAGAGCAAGAGAGAGAGTTGAATGCAACACATACACATCTAACAAACCTGTATCTCTTGGAGACACAACGCTTAAATATTAGTGTTAACGTATTTTGAAGAGATCTCGTAATAATAACAAATATCCTAAAAATATTTGATGTCAATATTATCTCCAAAAGGTTCCAAAATACGTGCACAACTGCTCAAAGCGTGTACACAAAATATGGTATGATTTTCATAGAAAGTCAGGAAGAATAAACCAAACGAGACAACATTTCTGTCTCTCAAAGTGGATCCTTATACGACCCGCAAGGATTTGTTCCTTGACTCGTTTTGTTTGGTTTCCTGATTCAAAATTAATTGAATTAGCCCAAAAAATATTGCTAATATTTACTTAACACTAGCATTGGTTAAATCAATTACAATTAGTCCATCAACCGTCATAATCAATTTTGATGTTATTGTTTCAAGACTTAACAAACTTAACAAATTTAAAAGTCCAGTGCTTCCTTCAATTTCTTTTCTTTTTCAAAATTGACTTTGATCTCAATGTCATTAATCATATTTTGTAGCAATTGAAGTTTTGATTTTAAATCATTAATCATAACATCCATAATTTCTAAAGACTTTTTGAACTCAACAAACAAATGGTCGTGGGAATTCATTTGTCAACACAACAACATGTGCCAACCTGGATACAACATCAATCTGTCGCTTATACGGTCAAGTCACTTGTACATATTTCTCTTCTTTTTTTTTTTTTTTGAGAACTTGAACATATTAATTTCTCACTGACGCACCTCTTCATCTTTCCACTGATACCAGCATTTGGAAACTTACTTACCAATGTGTGTGACTATCTTCTCGTGGCTACTAAATAGAGATAAAATTCTGACAACGGATATATAATTTAAGGAAAAGAGAGTATCAAATGCTGAGCTACTGTCACTTATGATGTCAAGCCGAAGAAAGCACACAACATTTACTACCAACATGGATGATCATTTTCACATAAATGTTGTAGACAACGATGCAACGCCCCCAAAGACGAATTAGGGTTGTTATGAAATTTGTCATCTGGCAAGAACAATTCAGGAAAAATCTTTCAGGACAGCTATCAAACATCGGTTTAGATGACAGTACTTGAGGCAGACGTTGAATATAAATTAAGCATGCTTTCTCTGTTAGTAATATACAGATGGTTAAAGAAGTTGCTCAAACAAGCTTTTGTGTTTTGTTTTTTTTCTTTTTTTCTTTTTTTCATATGAGCAAGTCATGTATTTTTTGTAGTTTTTGTGGTTCGAATTTGCTCACCTCGTAACTTTGATCACATTTTGTGATCTTTATAAAAATTTGAGAACATCCTCGTCTTCTTTTTTCTAAAAACAAAAATATATCCACAAGAAATCTTTTATCTAAATTTTGAACTTGCAAGACGACGAAGAACATTATTGAATTGCTGATCTCTAAAATTGGTGATGTCAAACTCATGGAAATTGCCAAAAGAACGTGCCTTTCAAATTCTACGAATGGATTATGAATTTATGATTAGACTGATTAATCAATTTAATATATAAACACTTTATTATAGACTAGCGTTGGGATACTATTTATGCACGAGGAGTGGGAGATGAGCCAAGTCATAAAGCTAAAAAGAAATTCGTTTGATTGATGGATGTGCGGATAAATGAATGTATGTTTGTATGGATGGATTCCTCAACCAACAACAAAAAGTCGATGGTACAAAATATTAGGTATCATTGAAACTAGAAGTACTTTGACAAATTGGCATGAAATGAAATTATCACCTTGTCGAACCTCAACAAATATACCACGTGAAAAGTGCAAGTAGCAAGATGGAAAGAAAAATCGGTGTTCCGTGTTTCTCCGAGATGCTTAAAAAAAAGAGATTTTTAAAGTCAAAATGTGGATTTCGCGTGAGATTCAGTGCTAGCGAAAAAATTAAGAGGCAAAACACGAAACACTGTATCAGCATCTGAATGGAATTGTCCATCTGCAATAAAAGTTCTGTTTTTAATGGAGAGAAAGGGGTTTGGCATCATTGCTTATGATTAATTTATACTGCGGCTAATATGACAACATATGATGAGGTTTGCGTTGAAATAATTGAGTGATTCAATGTCTATATTTTCCATATGTTTATTTTTTGTTCTGGACTGAGATTTAAACTATAAATTATTAGATGTATTTTAATCAGTCAAAATATATATTAATAAAAAATTGTAAAATATAACGTAATTTCAATAATTATCAAGAGAGGCGGTTAAATCGTTTAATTTGAGTTGTTGATTTGTTGTTTTTCGCCTAATCGATGACCATTGGTATAAAATTGAAATGATGCAGTATTTTTTTAAACATGCAATATGATATATATATATATATATGAGATATTCAATCAATTTGAAATAATGTCAAGTATTATATATATTTAAAATGAGAATATGAACTGAAGACAATCAAGACATGCATGTTGCATTATTACAATTTGGATGTGTGACAAACTAGAATCACAAATATGTGTTGAGTTAGCTAGGTTTAAATACTCTAAACTGGAAACATGCAATATGAACGTAATTTAATTTGTTATTTTTTTCTTGAAGCTACGTACGTAACTAATCACCTCCGAGTTAGCTAGGTCTTCTAAACATTATCGCATCATATTTTGTGTTGAGTTAGCTTCTCTATAATTCCTACATTAGGTTTTAGTCTAGAGTTCAAACAAGAAACTCAGAAACGATTCAAACGAATTATATTTGGCGGCTGCAATGCAAGCTTTTGAGAATTTAGCAATCGTAGGCGTGATTTTTTTTTTTTTTTTTTTTTTTGAAGTTTCAGGAGGGTCTACGTACAAAGCGCTATAGTGGAAATCTCTGCTCACGAGATTGTTACTATGAAAAAGAATGTACAACATGGCTGAATATAATTTCACATCTTCGATTTAAATTTTATAAAGAAAATAGAAAGAGATACTTGTCAAGGTCATGGAGAGAGAGGGAGTTTGTAAAAAAAATAGAAATAGACTTATGTTTTTGACATAAAATCTAATTTTCCTAATTGATTAATATGTTGTTGAGAGAGAGCGATTATATTTTGAAAACAGGAGAAGAAAAAAAATTGAAAAACGTACAAATTTAAATCACAGTTCAAAACTATTGTTTTAGCTTATACTATGCAGTTTTACATACATGAATTGTTGGTGAAAAAAAATAAGTTGCACAGTCATTTTTACTATGCAGTTTCAAGAAACTTCACTTGCATAGTTGTTTTCTTCTCACTTATTATAAAATTTAGATTACAAAACAAAATATAGACTTGTGTGTGACTTGACACCCTTTAATTTGAACAATGGAATAAAGACAGCGAATTTGGTGATGTATGTGTTGTCAAATGGCTATCACGGCGAGCAATGACGGAGCTTAGCGGGGGTCAAAGGATGGCAGTGTCCCTTCTTAGTTTTGAAAATCATGTATTTTAATATATGTATTTTTAGTCTGACGTTTTATCACAGAAAATGATCTCCTTTTCAAATTATTGAACCTTTCAGTGTTCAACTCAGGTTCAATTACGGTAAAAAGTAGTCCAACATTCAGCTCAGATGAACATTTTATTGATATAAAAATTATTTTATTAGCTCTAGCCGACGAGGCTTATCCTCTGACGCATTTGTTTTGCACCAGAGGGATGTATCTTTTATCTGAACCGTCTAATCTATTTTCAACGCTCCTGATTTAACAATACAAAAATCTCTCCTATATCATATCATTGACGATCGAGTGTCTGATCTTAATCTGACATTTCAGATTAAAACACAGTCCCTCTAGCCGGTCCCCTCTTTAAAGGAGCTCAAGCTCCGTCACTGATGGCGAGGACTGCTCTTACTCTAGTGGCAAAAGAGCAACGGCTTCAAGTGGAGGTCTCGGATTCGAAATTCAGTGAAAGTCAAAGGCCACTGGAGTATTCTAGATCATTTCGATAATATTTGAGGGCAAAAACCACTCATCTATTCTTCAAAAATAGCTATCACGGCAAACATCACGAGTGTTGTTTGAACTTTTTGTATTAGTTTCAATAACTTGGTTTTGTAATAGGTGGTAACTGTTTCTTGGTGTCCTAGTCTCCTGTAAGATGGTCTCAATTATTTGTTACCAGTCTTAGTCTGTAATGTTTCATTGAAAACCTATGTTACTCCGGTTTTTCTAATACTCAGAAGAATCGGTATCGGGTGCGGGTGCGGTTTCGGTGCGGCATCGGTGCGTATCGGGTGTGTCACGTGGCGCATTCTATTATTTTAATAGGTTTGACCAGTTGGTGCGGTCTTAGGTGCGGCTGGGTGCGGCTGAGTGCGGTCTCGGGTGCGGCTAGGTGCTCCTCGGATGCGGCTGAGTGCTTATTTATTTGTTTGTTTTTATTTTTTAAATATATTTGTTTATAATATTATTCATTTTTTATTTTAAATTTATTATATATAGTCGCACCCGTATTCAAGATTTTTTGAAATTGAAGTATCACCGCATCCGCACCGTATCCGATACGATACTCACACCCGCACTTGTTCAACACAGTTGAAAACAGATGAATCTGCACCATCTTTTATTTAAAAAAAACACCATGTTAATTTATTTTTAGCGAGTGAGAATCAACCATATAGCTGTCTGGATCCCCTATAAAATCTAACCTCTTTGTAAGTCTCACTTCTTAAAAAATAATTCATGAGAGAAATCTACTTGAAAAATGCTCATTTTGTGTCTGCATCTAAATTTTAAATTAGTTCTATTTATCGCATAAATATTTTCATTTTAACACAATTTCATTCTATTTAACAATTAAAATTACAATACTTAAAGATATGTATGCATACATTACAAAAGGCACATGAAAACCATCAGTATGTTTCTTATGAGACTCAATGTTATACTTCTTAATTACCTGTTTAAATCAAATACTTAGTTATCTAAAGGCTATCCAAATATAGACATAAACATCATAAATGTTATATGAAAATTGAATAAATATTATGTGAACAGAAACTGGATGAACTGTCATATTTTCCCAAATAAATACACGAATGGATCTGTCTTGTTGTGTTTCCAATTATTGGTCATTCCAACAAGCTTAATGATTTATTGACAGGGACCTACTGCTACTAGGATCTCCATATTCCAGGACTCAGAATAGGAATTCATATCCACTGTTATTCCGAAGGAATAACATGATCATGTTATTCCATATCCGACCGTTCATTCTTTATCTTGCAAATAACTTATATAATACAACAGGTTCCGTACAGTCCATCTGTGCCGTCTGTATAAATCGGACGGTCAACGGCGGAATGAATAACAAGATCCTGTTATTCTCTCGGAATAACAGCAGATACAGACTCCTCAAAATAGAGACCAACTTCCAAGCTGTTCAAGGACAGGAAGAGAATATTAAAATGGACCAGGTTTTGTTCCCACATCTAACAACGAGCTTGATGCTACATCATTGGTGAAAAACTGGAATTTACAGTTACTCTTTTGGAAAATGAGTAGTTAGTTTAATTGCCAATTATGAAGCCAATCGGATCCGATGTCAATTGAACAGATCCGTTTATGAGTGTTGAAGAGCTTATAACAAACGATCTACACATTCATCTTAAAAAAATTGAGAGATTAGAGCATCCGAAACTGGCATAGCAATTCTCCAATACCCCTCTTATTATCTAATATGATTATCCAAATTCACACAAAGAACAGAAAATCCATAGACTAAGGGATATATTTGAATATATATAGAATTCACCATGCAGAACAACACAACCATATTATCACCATGGCTAATGACACGAGTAATTTGTGGACCATTTCAGATTCAGATCTCTGCACATACAGTGGCCAGAAATATACTCGTCTCACTTTTACATTATTTAAATAAATTGACCATAATTTGCAAACTCTTCCTCCAAATACCTCAGCTAGAAGAAACACATGAGGTTAGAGCAATCATTGAAATAACAAACCAAAAGAATTCACTAGTAAGCAATATAGTTGTTACCAAAGAGCAAAATACAAAAAATTCTCATTTCTGTCGATTCTTAGCACCTGTAAATTGTTCACCATAATAGTATGCACTGCCAACCATTAATGCAACAGTTGCACCTTGAACAACAACACGGGCCCGCATCAGCTTCTGGCCAAGATGCGAGTTCCCTTGTCTGAAGCTTATCAGACCAGCTGTCAGCACACCAGCTGTTATCAGAGCACCTGGTATGGAGAAAGAATATAACTGTTAGGAAATCAAGGCACGCCAGATAGTTTGACCCCAGAAGTGATAACAGTATAATACTGACAAGGTATATTTACAAGTGTTTAACTTGTCACTAAGGCCTAGGGTGGACCCTGGAAAAAAAGTTTCAAAATTGATCATGTAATTAGAAAAAAAGTTCTGAAAAATAGACATATAATTAAAAAAAAATTAAATATTCATGATATTGAACCACCCTGGAAAAAAAACCGAAATGTTAAACCACCCTGAAAATTTTCCTGGATCCGCCCCTGATACAATGCACTGAATATCTTGGGTCGATTTAATCTCCATCCATTCTCTTGATCTAGTTTCAATCTAGGTACGTGCATCAAATCTAATAATGATACGAAAACTTAACCTCAGCTTTGACAATTGGTCAAGCTGCAGTTTGTATCTGAATCTATTTCAGAACTGTCCGATTGTATTTATATAATAATGACAAAGTTCAATCGGGATTTATGACTGGTTCACTTCGAGATTACACAGTAACACAAAGCTACTCTTTCCAATATCTCCCAACTAAAAGCAAATGTTTTTAGGGATCCATCCAGTACCAAATCAACCATTAGCTATTACAAAAAAACAAAGTTTTCATGGACCAAATCAAAATAATCAACAATTATATTTCCAGATGATGCTATCAGTAGTACCCTTAAAGCACACATACACTGGTTAATCAACAATTTATCCAGATTATTCAGCACATTTACATAAACAACCCCCTATTTAGTACCATTACCTATCCCAAATGAAATTTCACAAGGTTCAAAATTCAAAAACCTCAATCTCCTAGCATAAACGAACTCTCAATAAAGGTCTGCACAGCAAATTTGAACAAGAAAATAAACATACTACAATGGATCGATCAAACAAAGAAAAGAAACTAAAAAGGAACAAAATGGGAAGAAGAGAAGCACCGATTGGGACAAAGGGGTTCTTTTTCTTCTTGTTATCGAACAACTCTTCCAGCTGCGATGTCTCCGCCGATCCCATCCTTTGCATCTACCTCCTCGAAGAATAGCGCAACTGAGAAACGGGTCGGGTTTTAAGCTTGGATCTCCGATGAAGACGCGGCGCGAATCTCAGCGCGTGACAGCGTATGCGGTTGACAGGCGAACACGCGCAAGAGATTGAGAGAAATTGCGTGTCGATTCAATGTGAGCGTTGGTTCAATGAAATCGTAATCGTGGATCAAAGTTTCACGCTCTTAATTTAATAAAATAATGCAAAAATTACACCTGAATTATATAATAGAAAAAAAAAATTATATATCATTCTAAAACATTCAAATTATCAAAATGTCATAAAAAATCACTAATTATTAAAAATACCATAGTTTTTAAATGACAAAATATCCTTCATCACCCTTTTTCTTCTTCTTTTTTTCCTCGTTTTCTTCATGTGCTCTCTCTCTTTATCTTTGTTTCACACTCGAGAATTTTCTCCTCATCGACTCTGCCCCACACTCCCCTCACCTCAGTGGCAGGACCAACTCTAAGCTGGAAGGCCTCGCCCATTTCTCCTTTAGGATGCCATGCTCTATCAAAATCATGTTGGTTGCATTATTTCGACCGGCCCAGAGTGTTGACATATGTGTTTCATGGTATTTTTAACAATTCTTTGTATTGAATGTTTTTTCAAAAAAAAAATTAGTTCTAATTAGGAAACACAAGAGATAAATTTAGCGTTGCAATTAACGCTGATTTTATCAAGTTTTTGCAGGTATTGTAAGGCTAATTTTTTTTCTGATATGTAACAATATGTTCATATCAGAATCAGTTTCTGAGTTGGGATAGCTAATTTTTGCTGCTCCATAATATCAGAACTCGAGGCGTTAGTTGTTACATATACTAGTCTCATCACTCGGTGTTACTAGTCTTGTAAGAGTCTATCTTCAGCGTTTAGAGCAACTATCAGCATGCAAAAGCCGCAAAATTTCATTGAGTGTCGAAACCGCCAACACTTAAAGTGCTAACTAAATTTGTTACTTTTGTGTTTTCTAAAAAAAATTGTTACTTTGTGATTTATCTTTCCTATTTTTTCTTCATCTCATCTTTACTGTTTTTTTATGTAGATATAACATATAGCAAAGCATGCTATCAAACTCAAACCATTAAATTTGATTGATTGATCTAGATATAACATAAAAATTGTTAGATTGGTTCAGATCAGTTCAGATCAAATTTAATTACCTTCAATTATCAAATGACCAGACCAATCTCATGCACATCTATATAAAATATAGACCATCGAGTGTGAAACAGAGAGAAGGGAGATAGCACAGGAGGAGAAAGAGGAAAAACAGAAGAAGATGAAGGGTGAGAAAGAGTAATTTTGTCATTTAGAAATTATGATATTTTAAAATTGAGATTAATGATTACAGTGACAAAATTAAAGTTGAAGTTGAGATTTAATGACATTTTGATAATTAGTAGTTTTCTAATGATATTTTGACAATTTGACTGTTTTAGAATAACATATATTTTTTTTCCTATATAATAATTGAAGGTATGGCCTTCAGATTTAATCCGATAGTTTGAATCAAAAGTGCTTAATAAAAAAAAGATACCACCCCTTGGTTTAATTGGTTGTTTTGCACCTCTGATATGTTGGACTTAATGAGCTCTCTACTTTAATTAATCAACTACAATTCTTAAACAATACAAAGATGAAAAAAAATCATTACATAATGATCCCGATTGTTTGGAGTTAAGCCGAGAGAAAAAAGATGAACTTTATTGATAAAATTACTCCAACTATGTAAATGTCGAGCCGTAGTAAAGAATGAATTACAATAAAAGAGAATAATGAGAGAAAATATAAAAGTGCAGCTAATTCTAAGAAAGAATGAATTAGTCCTTAATTGGTTGTATAATCATCATATTTATAGGATCATTAGGTCGGGACAGAAACGCGTCGATTCTTCACCGGGTCGTGCAAGTTGGTTGGTTACTTGGTTGGCGTTTGCCTAAGTTCACTGAATCCGAGCGAGAACAGATCATCTCGAACGGGTCAGCGTCCTTGACCTAAATATGAGCCGATTGTAGTAAGACTCTATCACATAATTATTAGTGGGCTTTACACTTAGGTTTATTTAGTGTTTTCAATATCAAATTGTATTTATAAAATGAGAAAATCTTCTAATCTCCAACCTTATGTCCTCCACCATCTTTCTTATTTTGTCTTATTCTTTTTTTTTATACTTCTTTCTTTCTCTTCCAACTGCATCTTTCTTCTTCTTTTTTTCTTTTTTTTTATCGTTCTTTCTTTTTTCTACCTTATCTTCGACGAGAGATTGTTAGAAACGATGATAAAACTGCCAAAGATGAAAATAATGTTTAAAGTGACGACAAATTTGAGAATGAAAAAGTGATGGCAGATCTGAGAACGAAAACGAAAGGCAACGAACGACCTTTAGACTGCCTCTGATTTTCTTCGTATTCACCATGGTTGTTATCTTTTTTTTTTACAAAAGAAAGAAAGAGAAGGAGAAAAATGAATATATAAAAGTGCATCTAATATAAACACTTGCTTCAGTAGTACAAACACCTTTTTCAACTAGTATGAACACCTATTTCAGTTGTATGAACATATTTTTCAACTAATCTGAACACGTGTTTTATTTAGTTTGCGCCATTCTGTGCAAAACCAATTTGAAACTGTATAAAAATAGACTTCAAACAGCTAGTATGAACACCTCTTTAAACTAATCTGAGTACCTAAAATATATATTATGAACACATATTTTATTTAGTCTGCACCCCATTTGTGTACAAAAATAGTTTTGAAATAGTTAAAAAACACACTTAAAACAACTAATATATATGAACACCTGCTTAATTTAGTCTGAACACCTACTTTGTTTAGTCTAAACACCTATTTTATTTAGTCTGCGTTCCATTTTTGTGCATAAACAAACTTGAAATATTGCAAAAACAGACTTGAAAAAGCTATTATGAACACATATTTTATTTAGTCTGAACACTTATTTTATATAGTATGCACATCATGCATTCAGTGCAAGACAAATTTGAAATAGTGCAAAACAGATTTGAAACAATGCAAAATAAACTTGAAACAGCTCGTATGAATACTTGTTTTATTTAGTCTGAACAACTGTTTTATTTAGTATGAATACCTTGTAGTTAGTATGAACAACTGGATAATTAGTATGACCACATTGTAGTTAGTATGAACAGCCTCGATGTTAGTATAAATATTTTGGATGTTAGTATAAACATTCTGAATGTTAGTATGATCACATGTTTTATTTAGTATGACCACCAAAGGAGCTAGTATGATCACATCCTTAGTTATTATGAACACTTGAGCAATTAGTGTAACCACATGAGAGATCACTATGACCACCTATTTTATTTAGTTTGATCACCTATTTTGATTTAGTATGACCATCAGAAGAGCTATTATGACAACCTCTTTCAACTAGTCCTAACACCTATTTTATTTAGTCTAAACACATATTTTATTTTGTGCCTCATTTTGTCCAAAACAGACTTGAAACAGCTAGTTTGAACACCTATTTTATTTAGTCTAAACACCTTTTTATTTAGTCTGAACATCTTTTTATTTAGTCTGAACACATGTTTTATTTAGTCTGCACCTAGGAGTGCAACCGAATCAGATATTTATTCGATTATTCGGATTTTAAAGGATATCGAATATTTGGATTCAGATATTTTCGGATACGGATACGGATACGGATACAGATATTTTTTATCGAATAAAAATAGATATGGATTCGATTTTTGAACCGAATACAAATACGGATTCAGATAATTATCCGAATTCAGAACTTATGAATTTTCGGATATCCACAAAATATGGAGGCCAAAGTCCATTGTATTTATGTTTCTTTTTTTATAGCTAAGTAAATTAATTATTTAATTATTTTATTTATTGATAAGACAATACTCATTGCAATATTTTAATTATCCCATTAAATTTATTTTATAATACTATTTAAGTTAATTTTATTATTGAAAATGATATATTAATGATTGTTTTCATAATGTACTCATTCACTTAATTATCTGAATTATATATGTATTTGCATACGTATACGTTTATTATCTGATTCATATCTGTATCTGTTTATCATCTGATCTGTATCCGTATTCGAAACTATCTGAATCTGTATTCGTATCCGAAAAATAATAACGGATACGGATATGGTAACGCTGTTATCCGTCCGTATTCGATCTGTTTGCACCCCTATCTGCACTCCATGCATTCTATGCAGAACATTCAGGATATTGTGTAGGGCGGAAGCGTTCAGAAGAATGTGCACAGTCAAACTTTCTATTTTTATTCGCGTTTGACTGTATGACTTTTACTTTTTAGAAAGTTAGTTAGGAAAATAGGGAGATATAAATGGGTGACAAACATTAAGGAACCGTTAGTTGGATCCTTATAAAATTTAGCATATTATTTTATAAAATTTAATTTAATAAGATTGCATTCATATGAAATATATCGCAATATATCGTTGTGGAACATTCCTCCGCACGAAGGAATAGTGATTTCACTGTAATGCTACAGTGTTTTTACTGTTTTTTTTACAAAAAAAATATAGATAATAATGAAGCCGTTTTTTAATACCGTGAAGACATATATAGTGAGTTAGTGACAGAATCAGGTGCCTCTCTATTACTCATTAATGTCTCTAAAAAAATTAGATTCCGCATTCAAATTGTGCTTTTGAATTGACTTCAGAGATCAACCAGGACTTTTCGGCTAGTTGAGTAGAATAATGTTATATTAAGAAACTAATAGAAGTTAGCTTAGCTTATAAGTTATAACAACGCGCCATGTTTTTCCTACTAAACCGTTAGTGGGAAATTTTCTTTTTGAACCCAGACTTAGAGTGTGCTTCTGAGTTTTATGGAGGGATGAGAAGGTGGAATGGAAAGAAAAGATAAGGGAAAAGAGATTGAATGAATGGTATGAAAATATGAGGAATAAATTTGTTTTTTGCTCTCGAGTTTATAGAGGTTAAATGTTTTAATCTTGTGTGAATTGTGATAAAAGACTTTAATGCTCTTTGGTTGGAGCATAGAAATTTTGGAAGAAAGGTGGAAACCATTGTCATTAAAAATAGTGCAGAGGAACAATTTTGATATAAATTTATTGGTTCTCCATTAATTCTAATTACACTTCAAATTGAGGATTACAAAATCTGGAGAAAAATATGACCGATTGGAACATTTTTAGTATTTCGATTTCCACATATTGACTCCGTAAAAAATTTAGAAGTAGAATTAAAACATACGTCCTCATTTTCATTCCTCCTCTCACCCCGCTTTACCTTCTCTGGAGCAGATCCTTAGAGGCCTGTAAAAATATGTAACAGGCCTTATATTAGCAATTCTGGTTTCCCAAAAAATGAACAAAACAAATACCAACTCTTGAGCCCACAAAAGTCCATGGGTGTATCTGTGAGGAGGTTGGAAGCTTGGAGTTGGAGCCAAGTCCGTTTGAAAAGTGGAGAATAATTGTAACAATTTATTAAATTAGAATTCTAAAGTACAACTATAATGAGTTTTACTTCTATACTAGTTGCAACTTTCATGTCTCATATCCGTTAAAGAGCAAACCAGATCTTCTACCGCGCAGCACAAACACTGTGCGTGCTGCGCGGTAATTTCAGCTTTTGATTTGCATCGAGATTCATGCAAGTTAAACTTTATAATATCAGACCCCCCTGAATCAAATTTGAGCCGTCCGTAGCCTACAACGCAGGAAATCATGAGCGTCCGTTAGTGCTGCGCGACAGAGAATCCGCTTCCGATTAAAGAGAGCCCTTCCAAAAATGTCTTTTTTTTGTTCTTGTAAAAGCTTTCGGCATCATTGATAGTGACAAATGATAAATTAATGATGATAGAATTTTCATTAAAGCAATTTTCTACAATTGTCGGTTGTTATTCACCCTGTATCTGTATCAGTTTCAGAAATTACTAGACATAATTGAAATACCAGATACGCTGAAGCAAATTAAACTTATAAATGAAGTGTGTTAATTGGCAACATCACCAAAAAAGAAACCTTGAATAGTCTTTTTTTGGCAATAACATCTTACTAGTCATTAGCATTAGCATCATTTCAAAAATGTCTGGATGAGTCTAATGATATAACATACAAATATACAAGTACCTCAAAAATTATCTTATCCAAGACATTGTTGACAGGTTCAATTGCAAATTAAATAATAGAGTAAGTATAATGGTTCTCTCTTACACGTCTCCTTACATGCCTCTCAACTAGAAGATAAAAACAATTAATGTTATGTTATGTCTGTTCTGACCGCTCTCCTGCATGTCTTTATATTTAGGACTAAGTTCTTATATTTAAAGGGAGCTGATACAGTGATACACAATTTGATACGCAATTGATACGCTCGTCCATTTCGTCATAAAATCCTCTTCATTTTTTACAAATTGTTCTCTCCAGTTAATTTGTAATGCAGATTAATTTATTTATAATTCGTAATGCATGTTAATATATGATAGATTTTCATTTCGTATATATGTGAATTTGTAATGCATATTAATTTATTTATAATTTGTAATGCATGTTAATTGTTTTGAGTTACGATTTGTAATGCATGTTAATATATGATAGATTTTCATTTCGTATATATGTGAATTTGTAATGCATATTAATTTATTTATAATGCATATTAATTTTTTGGTGCATATTCATATTTTCTTAGTTGTTATGCATATTAATTTTTTCCCAGTTGTTATGCATGTTATTACAGCAAGCATGCATATTAAATTGACTAACATGCATAAAATAACAAAATTAAATTTAAGCTGCACAAAAACTAGAATAGCATCCATAACACCAGAAATATAACATGCATAACAACAGAAATAAGTATGCATGTGTTTTTCAATTAACATGAATAACAACAGAAAATTAAGTTTAAGCTACATTACATTACAAAAACTACTATAACAACTATAATAACATGCATAACACTCAAATAAATATGCATAGTAAATTAACTAACAAGCATAACAACAGAAAAATGAAGTTTATCATGCATAACAACTAGAATAAGTAAGTATGCATAATAAATCAAATAACAAGCATAACAACTAGAATAACATGCACGACACTAAAATAACATGCATAACAACTTATAACAAAAAAATAAGTATGCATAGTAAAATCAACCAACATTCATGACAACTAGAATAATATGCCTAACAATCATATTTTGTATGGTGACGTTTTCGATTAACATGCATAATCAAATTAAGTATGCATAGTAAAATCAATCAACATGCATGACAACTAGAATAACATGCCTGACAACCATATTTTGTATGCTGGTGTTTTCAATTAACATGCATAGTCAAATTAAGTATGCATAGTAAAATCAATTAACATGCATGACAACTAGAATAACATGCCTGACAACCATATTTTGTATGCTGGCGTTTTCAATTAACATGCATAATCAAATAAGTATGCACAGTAAATCAACTAAAATGCATGACAATTAGAATAACATGTCTGAAAACCATATTTTGTATGTTGACGTTTTCAATTAACATGCATAACTAAATTAAGTATGCATAGTAAAATCAATCAACATGCATGACAACTAGAATAACATGCCTGACAACCATATTTTGTATGCTAGCGTTTTCAATTAACATGCATAACCAAATAAGTATGCATAGTAAATCAACTAACATGCATGACAACTAGAATAACATGCCTGAAAACCAAATTTTGTATGCTGTCGTTTTCAATTAACATGCATAACAACAGAAATAACATACATAACAGCAGAAATAACATGCATAACAAATATAACATGCTTTTCAGAGAAGAAGAGATCGAAACCAGGAATCAATCGGAACAATGACGCGATGAAACATTTTCAAATAGGAAAGAAAATGATATTGTCCAGTTGTCAAGGTGAAGAAAATTACCGGAGATGTCCATTGAATGGAAACGTCAATTCAGTATTAATTGCGTATCAAATTCGATATCCCCAAAACATTTTCCATATTTAAATTTGCAACAAAACTGTTGCAAAATTTCTAATATAAAGACTCGCAGCATAATTGGTGCAAAAATTACAAGTATTTATATTAGAATAATAACGTTTATATATTGTTGCATGCAAGTCTTTATATTTAAATTTGCTGAAAAAACTGCTGCAAAATTTTTAATATAAAAACTTGCAGTAATATAAAGATTTGAAAACGACAAAACAGACAAAACAATTTTGTTGCGAATTTAAATATAAAAACTTTAGATCTAAATATATATGCATGCGAGAGAACGAACAAATCAGATCATTAATTTCTTTTGTCTTCTAATTACGGGAGGGCGCGAGAGGAGATCGGTTAAGGACTGTTAGCATCACCCTAAATAATACTAAAATCAACTTAATGGTGCCTAATTATTTTAGTTTCTTTATTTTTGAACAAACGTCCATAATACCTTACTAATGTATACCTCCCACCTAATTTCTCTCAATGGTAGAGAAAAAGATTCACTTACTAAAAAGCGCTTTACAAAAATAATAACACCAAAAGCGCGCCAATTATTTTAAATTAAATTGCAGGAGATATTTAATGCAGCTTTGCTACCCCTAAAATTGTACCAAACTTGCATTCTAAACCAAATTAACTTAATTAAGTCATAAAGCTCGTTTGCTTCTCTGTAACGGCTCTATACCAGAACCCACTAATCCCCTCACGTTTCCTCCATCACTTTCTCTTCTCAGATAGAAAAGCGACCTCTTCACCTTCTATTGAATATTGACCTCATAATAGACAAATCTATTAACCTTCTTTCTTATCTTACAAGTCCCTCAATTTATGTTTTATTTCTGACCCTTCACTCCTGTGCAAAAAGTTTGGTGATTTGGTTGGTGCATGGAGATTGAGTTTGTAAGGGTCAGTTCTCCTATGTAACTATGTTAGTAAATAAAAAAAGACAGGTTCCTTGCTTCATGCTGTAACTTTCTCTCTTGCTTTCATCCCTTCCCTCCTGTACTAGCTCTCTGTTGTGAAAAGGTCCCAGCTATTCTCTTTTTTGTTAGCACTACTGGGGACATTGAAGGAAATTTGGGTTCTTCCATTCAGGTAATCATTTTATATTTTGTAACTTCTTTTCTGATCTTTCATTCTTCTTTGATCTGTATATTGAGTAATTTTGAATAATTATGAGTCTTAATTATCGCGTCGGTTCATACAAGTTTTTATGATGATTGGCTTCACAATGCTTCCCTCTTTGTAATATAAACAGGCAACCTGATAAAAATTTTCATTTATTCTGTGATAGGAAATATACGAATTGCACATTATTGGGATACCAAGATGCCATTTAATATAGTTTCTTCATGGAAGAAGAGGAGGAGAACAAAATCATTTGATCACATGAATCCCTGTATGTAATGTTTACTCCGCTGCCATTTTCTGAAACCTTCTTCTAAATATTTAATTCACTGTAAACTTTCTTTTTGTAGGGGTATATAAGCCTATTGAGTTCTGGCAACTAAAAGATCAAAGCCCCCCTTCAAAAAAGCGCAATTACTCAATGGTATACACTTTAAAGGAAATGGAAGAGGCCACTGATGGGTTCAGTGATAAAAAGTTGATTGGGGTTGGAGGTTTCGGGCGAGTTTATATGGGAATTTTGAAGAATAGAGAGGTCTGTCGCAATCTTGTTTGAGCTTGTATTCATTCACAACAGAACCTATACAGTCTCTACTCTCTAATGTATGAATGCATGCACAGTTGCACACCATGCTGTTACTTGAATTTCCCATGCTGATGTTGACACATTCAATCAACAAAATTGAGCCAAGCAACATAGAATTTTTTTTTCTCCTGAAAGCCCAAGGAAGATTGTTTAATAGACTTGGCAGCTCACTTTAGGAACACTGTAGAAAGGATTGATGTTTTGCATTCAATTTTAATATATAGCAATACGATTAGTTCTGATTATTTGCTGATATGTGAAGGTGGTTGCAATTAAGAAAATGGACCTACCAGCCTTCAGACAAGCTGACGGAGAACGTGAATTTCGTGTGGAAGTTGATATTTTGAGCCGAATAGAGCATCCAAATTTAGTCACACTCATCGGATACTCTGCAGATGGGAAAGATAGATTCGTAGTATATGAATATATGCCAAAAGGAAACCTTCTAGAGTTGCTAAATGGTAGGTGTGAGGTCAACTTTTCATAAGTATTTCATAGTTCCTACTTATTTTGTAAGTCTTAGGATTGTTCAATAAATTAAGGAATAAAATTGCTTTCTTCCTAAAATACAAAATCTAAGAAACGGAAGTTGTGGATAATTGTTGTTATCACTGACAATCTTGAGCAGGTCAGGTTAAAGTTGATTGGCCATTAAGACTAAAGATAGCAATTGGTGCAGCAAAGGGACTTGCTTACCTCCATTTCGATTCTGCCATTGGTGTACCTATTGTACACAGAGATTTCAAGTCTAGCAATATTCTTCTTGGTCATGACTATGAACCGAAGGTACACAATTTAAGGACAGAACGAATTATAGTAGGATTTGATTTCGAGTGGAATTTAAATACTGATGCAATGTAAAAAAATAGATTTCAGATTTTGGTCTTGCAAAGCTAATGGCAAAAGATACCGATTTGTATTCCACTACAAGGGTTCTTGGAACTTTTGGCTATTTTGATCCAGAGTACGCATTGGTAAGTGATTTTTAAATTTCTCGGTATATTATCTTTAACTTATACCTTTCAAATATTCAATTTCTCACATATATTTCTGCATACATGTACAGACAGGAAAGTTGACAGTGCAGAGTGATGTTTATGCATTTGGTGTAGTTCTTCTAGAGCTTTTAACTGGGCGCAAGGCGATTGATCTGAGTCAAGGTCGAGCTGATCGTAATCTTATATTCAAGGTAAAACTGATCATCCGATGCATTTGGTTTCATTAGTATAATACCAAGATGTTTTAGTATCAACTGACAACTGCATTTCTTTTTGGGTTTAATACAGATCTTTGTTGTAAAAAAATGCCCTTACAACATACAAGAGTTTGTTTCAATAACTGACATCTCGAAATGAAATAACAAATCTTCGACTGCATCTATTGCGTGTCCTAACCATGGGCATTTATTGTTAATGTTAATTCAGGTACATCAGATATTAAATGACAGAAAGAAATTGCGCAAAGTGGTTGATCCAGAGATATCAAAAAGCTCATACACCATTGAGTCAGTAGTTGCGTTTGCACAGCTCGCATCACGATGTGTATCCATGGAAAGCACCGCAAGGCCAACCATGGCAGAGTGTGTTAAGGAGCTTCAAATTGTCATCTATGCCAATATGAGGCTATAGATTATTTTAATTTCCTTCTTTCAGTTCTTTTTTTTTCTCTTAACTGAAAATTTCCTTTTGGGGCTTTGTTAATTTGTAAAGGGCTGCATTTCATAATTTCCTGAACATGCATGTACAGAAGTTCTAGCATGTTTCCGGATATATGATTGCGATGGTTGATGACATTATATTGTCTAACCCTGGTATGTTCTTGTAGCTCTCTGTTATGTAAATTCCATGTAAGAGCAGTTGTATTGGAATCTGGTTAATAATGATGAATCAATCAGTGGATATAAGGAGGGTGGATATTGATAAAAATATCCCTCTTTCTGGTTGCAATTTTATAGCATAATCTTTTGTATGTATGATGTATCAGTATTTCTGGTATTGCAGGAGGTGAGTGTATTGTTTTGCTACAACTATTTTTCTTTCATACCAGTTCTGTTTTTTCATGGATGGTGGTACATGGGTCCTTGCATTGCTTTGTTTGCTGGATACTTCTTTCTTCATATATACTATGTAGTGGTGAAAACGCACAGAAATAAAAAATTTAGTTCTGTTTTTTCATTTCATACTTTATTATGTTCTTTTTTTACTTGTATACTGACAAACAAGGTTTTAATGAGTTCTTTACAATATTCATTTTGACAATCTTAACAAATACCGAAAAATATATTTAAAATTTAAAATTCAATGCTACAGTCTACGTACAGACATGCTATACAGTACCATATCTTTAAGATGTAATGAGATGAGATGTATGTTTTTATCATACAACAAATAACTGGACATTACAACGGTCAGAAATTAACTTTTTAGGTACATCATCAAGCAATGAAATAATACTTAAATTACATAAATTTAGTTGTTAGACTATATATGTCCATTGTGATACTTATTTATTTTTATTTTTTAATTATAGTTGAATTTTTTTTAAAAATTACCAAACTGTCCAACTTATCATTGTCAAGTGAGTGTTTTCATAATTTTAGAAGTTCAAATTATGCTAGAAAATATACGAATGAAATAACATTAATTCAGGATTGGAAATCATCAATGATAATCTTGAAAATTAATTGAATATGTAAACCACTAATTAATCAGTATATATATTACCATAGCTCTTATGTTTTAATTAAGTTGAAAGTATTTATTATTATTTATTTTTATTTATTTTTATTCAGAAATTATACCCAAAAAATTGCTAGTTTAGATTATCAATTTTTTTTTTAAAAGTAAGTGTTTTGTTTCGTTGTTTATGAATTTGACGATCATAAATCATAATCACTATAACGATAGTTTAGTTGTGTGCTTGAAACACCATTAATTATTTTTTAAATTATTTATTAGTATAGAATTATATATCAATTAACTGTTGTCTACTAAAAGAAGTAGGGAAAATAATGAAGACCACAGTTGACTTCTTCTTTAGAAAAAAAAAAAGAAAAGAAAAGAAAAGAAAAAAAAAAGAGTCATGCGTTTACATGTTGTCCCTTGCCAAAAAAAATTCACATCTCATTAAATGGAAATTGTCAGAAATGATCGGTCTTTTGAATTCTTATCATTGTTCGCAAAATAACTGCTACAGTGCTGTTAGGAGCTATTTTTAGAGAGAGTTTTCAAATTTATTTTCTAGTTTGTTTGTAAGTGTGTTGTAAACTTACGGACAATGAAAGAAAAAAAAAAAAAATCTGCTGCAGAACTGCTACAGTATCAGCGTGTAAAAATTGTTCATTTCCCTTTCCAGTTTAAAAATTATAATTTCGGAAAAAGACAGGACCACGTGGGCTTCAGTCTACTCGTCACTTCATACCATGTTAATCCAACGGTTCAGATTAAGTGGCGTCAAACATTGCAACCACATAGATTTCATGTGGCCAACCCAACTTCAATCTTCGCTATTTCATTCCGTGTAGTATGTACAGTACAAGAGTGTTTCCTTGAGCACCTTTCCATTTCCAAGTTAATTTTTTTATTATCTTCAGTACTTCCACTGACATGTTACTATATTTGACATATGTGAATTGTTGAATTTGTATTGTGATTTGTGTCTAAAAATAAATCTCAAATTCAATGACACATGTACCTCAAACATACTTATAAGAATACTTGATCAAATATCATAGTCGTACTTGTTATAATTCAGTTTATTTATTATGTTATAGATCGATCTGATCTTCGTACTTGTAATAAATTTTAGCTGAAATGCTAGATTTTCATTACAACAAATCAGTCTCAACTCTGTTTAATTTACATCCAAAAAAATATACTTTAGAAAAGTAATGTTTAGCTAATATAAACTGTAAACACATTGTTGTTATGAAGCCTCACATCCATCATGCAACAGAGGATCCAAACACCGTAACTGGAGACGACGACCCAGCAATCAACCACTGCACAGCACAGGAAGCTGTTCTTCTACCATGCAGCACCGATGGATGGTTCAGATTTTCTGCGCTGTAAGAAACGGACGGCTCTGATTTGATACAGGGGTCCGATATTATAAAGTTTATCTTGCACGAATCTAGATGCAATCAAAGGCTGAAATTTGCTGCGCAGCATGTACAGTATCGGTGCGGCGCGGTAGAAGATCTCTTTCCGCACAGCACCACCCACCTCTCCTCTTTCCCCTCCAACTCTACTCCCCCAAATCCAGTACACAGCAAAAGCGACCAAACCAAACCAAAAAAAAAAAAAAAACAGCACTGAATCGACGACGAATCAATGACTGACACGGCGACCCCACCTCCACCGATGGTTCTCGACCCACCACGTTCCTCTCCAGTCCCTCCCCAAACCGGATCGATCCCTTCCTCCCCCACCACTGGCTACGCCGTGGAGCTCTACTTCGACCCCGCCTTGGAAAACCAGGTTCTCAAGTGCTGGAATGTTCTCGCGCGCCGCCAGCTCAGCACCCACCTAATCGACATCTCAGCTCGGCCCCACCTAACGCTTCTCTCTTTCCCAGCCTCTTCCTCTTCTCTCGACCCGCTTCGCCTCCTCTCCCCTCTCCGTTCTCTTGCTGCTCGCCTTGATCCCGTTCCCATCTCTCTCTCTTCTATATCCTCCTTTCCGGCCACTGGTACGGGAACTGGTACATTGTTCTTTGCACCAGTGCCTACTCAGGCGTTGCTAGGTTTGCATGCGCAGCTGTGTGAATTGATCAAGAAGGAAGGTGTGGAGCCACCAGAGGGGTACCGGGCTGATGCTTGGATCCCTAGTTGTGAGGTTGCAAAGGAGGTGCCAAAGACTCGTTTGGCTGAAGCTTTTTCTGTGTTAAGAGAGATGAAGTTGCCAGTTTCAGGTTACGGCATGGATATTGGGCTTGTGGAGTTTCCACCCGTCAGAGAGATCTTCTCTTTCCAGCTCGGGGGTGGTTCTGATGCTTAGAGTATGTTCCCATTTTCTTCCTTTCAACCATTTAAGCCTTGATGTTGATCTATGACATTAACTAGTTTCCATGAATTCTGAGATAAGCCGTATAAAACATATAAGAACTGAGATCAAGCTGGTAGCCATGTATTAATTATTTCGGACCAAATTATCTGACTGGAACGCCAAATTATCATTGACTTCAGAATTTTGTAACCGGCACTAGTTTGGTCTAGCTTATTTCTGTTGTATGGCATTTTGTTGGTAAATCTGGCTAAAAACCAGTCATGGTACTGGTTACTAGGTTGACCTTCTCCAAACCTATTTTAATTTTGCAATCAATATTTTTTTCTTTCTTATTTTTCTCATTTTTAGTTTCATTGCTTAAGCGTAGTTAGTGACATGCTGCCTCCTAGGTTATGACCTGGAAATGGTATTGTTCCACAAGAGTCTCCATTTTGTACAATTCATGAAATAAGTTTAATGTTGGGATCTTTTGGGTCTTAAGTACTAGCCTGTTTTGTTATGTACCATGCCTGAGCTAAAATGAATTGCTTAATTACTTTGGAACTCGCAGAAGCTCCCTTGAATTGTCTCCTATTACATTCTGTTCCTTTTTCAAGTTAAAGAAGCTCAGTCCCCCAGCAGCATTCTCATCAGTTTTTTATTTGTTCAGGTATTATTTCCGTAAAATAAAGATGAAAAGGAGGAAATTAGCCATGTGAACCATACCATAGAAGCCAGTAGTATATTACTATCATCTTAGGGAAAATGATCCTGTGTTAGCACCTTCTTATTTTGTATTAGAATGTTGAGATATTTCCGTTTAAACTTTTTTGAACAGATAGGTGGTGACGATCTGCATATTGATTTAATGTTAAGATTTTTTTAGCAGCATGTTTTGAATTCGGTGGTGCAGTGCTGGCTTATTTTTATTGAACTGACATTAAGATTTCTCAGTGTGTTTTAGTTTGGTAATACACTGCTGGCTTTACATTTTTATGAAACTTCTTATTTGTGCTGAAAAGAGTTCAATAGAGGGACCTTCAATTATGCTACTTGTACTTGGGATATCTAAGACAGAAATTACATCTTGTTTCTGCTTTACAGGATTATGTCATCCCGTTTTTCTTGGTTTTATTCAGTCACTCGTTAACTCCGCCTATGTTATACATGGTCGGTCCCAAACCCGAAAATGAGGAGGGTTGTGATTGGATTGGCGGGCCAACGCCAAAATCCAGCCAATCTTATGGAAATGAAATCCAATATGGACTTCATTTGTAGCAAACCCCAACTTGTTTGGGACAAAAGGTTGTTGTTGTTGTTGTCCGTCACTCGTTATTAGCTAAGGAAAGTGATAACAGTTGTTAATTGTAAACCACTTTTCTACCGGTACTAATACTTTCCTTGAATTTCCACTGCTAGTAATAGTTCTCTGCTTATCTTATATGTCTGGAAAAAAACTGAAGCAAAAATGTCTGGCCTTGTGGTGGCAATTTCAACCCATCATTTCATCTCTTTATGTTTTCAAAACAAACACAGAGCAAGACAATACAATGAAACCAAAAATAGTAGCCTAAATTCTAGATACTAATATAGAATTACAAACGAAATACTTTGCATTACTGGTATCTACCTAATGCTCCATCTTTTAACAATTTCAAGCAAAATCTCATTCCAAGAATCTATTGGCCCTGGCAGGCACCAATGTACACAATCATTTTGCACTCTCTCCTTCTTCCCTTCAGCAAATGGGTGTGGGTTCATATATGGACCCGGGTGCCCGTCTGGCCGCATCATTGCCAGCTTAGTCACATCTAAGGACTCAATTCTTAACCTTCCCTTTGTTGCCTCCACCTCTTTTGCCGCTGCTGCCACTTCCTCTATTTCCACTTTTCTCATCTCAATATCCATGTACTCCATCTCTTTTTCGCCTTGTTTATATGGCTCTATCTTTGAGCAAGCACCGGCCTTATCCCACTCTCCTTCAAAATGTGCAGGTGAGAATGTGGTTACTACAACTAACTTATTAGACCAGTTCAGTTCATCCTTCACCCTTTTAAGTGTGGTGTTTATGGCTTTCTGAAAGACACCGAAGAAACCAATTTCGGTATGATTGAACTCTGAACAATGGTGGCAGCCCAAAACCTGTTCTCCTTCATAATAAATTGCAGAATGTAAAAACCAATGTCCAATTGAAAAAACCATCACATCAAATTTGTTCAAATCTGATGCCCACTTTTCGTCAGCTGTGTCCAGGTACAGCTTGTTATGGTTTAAGCCGGAGGCTGCTGATTTTTCCAACCCTTTGACAAGAAAAGGTGACCAGAAAACTGAAATAGTTGAATTGTACTCTTTGAAAACCCACCGCCTAAACTTGTTTTCTTCACTGTCACGGTACACAAGCTCGGGTTGGGATTTAGTTGCAAGCAGACATAACAAGGACTCAAGTTGGTTTCTTGCCAGTGAGTCGCCAATGAATGCCATATGTCGGTTCTTGATTAGTTCAAGAAATGATACCGGGTCGAATGGGGGTATCTGACAATTTTCTGGTTCCCATTTCCAGTACAAATAGCCGGTGTCAGGTCGGCCATGTACCATGCAATTCTGGCCCTTCTTGATTGTGTCGCAGCTCGTACCATTGTATAACGGGTTGATTGTGGATTTGATCCATTTTCCATTAAAAAGGTCACATTCTTGTTCTGTCAACTGAGGTTTTGTTAGCTTGGAATGTTCAGCCGTGGTGGTAGTGGTGATACTGATAGTCGGAAGTGTTTGGGCTGGAAAGAAGGGGAAGAGGTAGAAATGGAGAAGCGCCAAGGGAATCAGAGATGAAAGAACCCATGTAATCAGCTTCTTCGAAGAGAAACTTGAATTTTGTTGAGGGTTCTGGTTGTAGTGGTAACCCATTGTAACGATATCAGAGCTTCTTGATCGGCGGTGTATAAAAGGAACGGAGACGAAAGGAGGAGGTGACATGCGACCCATGATCTTGGTCGAGAATCGACAAAGATTTCGTCAAAGTTGGTTCTTCTTCTTCTCCCCAGTTTAGGCAACAATTGAAGAGATTAGCTATTCGCTATAACGACTCTGTTGGAATCGGATTGTTTGTTAGGCAAGCGTTTCCATTTGGACGGAAATGGAGAGCATTTACATTTGAGCGCACCTTAAAGCACGTTGTATCATCAATCGTTAGAAAAAAAAAGTAGTTATTGTTTAATTAACTTATGCAAACTAATTAAGACAATATTACTACATCAACCGTCAGTTCTGTATCGGCATAACTAGGCCTGGCAATAATCATTTGTTTAATCGTTTTTCGTTTCGTTTCGTTTTGTGACAAATGAAACGATTACGATCAAAGAAATTTATTTCGTTTAAATAACGAAATAATTAACGAAAATATATTGTTTCGTGATCGTTTGTTACGTAGTTTCGTTTGTGACTGTGTATTGTTAGAATTATTTTGATTTTAGAAAAAAAAAATACTATGTTGGAAGAAGGTGATGAAAGATGAGATGAATAATTGTTCGAATGAGGAGATAAATGATTTGATTCTAGTATATGATTATAATCGTTCACTACCAGTTCATGATTTTTCCTAGTGTGATGATAGAGGTGATTGATGAAGATTGAAGAGCGAAGATAATGAGTTTGACCATTTTGTTTCGTTTCGATCGTTTTGATCGTTTTTTTAACGAAACAATTAATGAAATAATATTTCTTAATCATTCATTAAACAAAACGATAAATAAAATTACTCTCTTTCGTAATCATTACGCACGTTATATAGATCTAGACATAACTTTTCAAACTCGCCATTCTCTCAATTAAAAAAAAAAGAATATTTGGAAAGGAAATAGACTCATTTATATATTCAATAAAGATCTGCGACGTGTAATTCAGATCATAGAATTGGAGGAGTTAGAATCAAATTTGCTATTAGAAAACAAAGGATGAGGCTTATATTTGCGCGAATAGTCTGATTAGCTAATTCAACGAGGTCCCAGATGTAATTCTTCATGTATCAAAGATTCGCATCAATCATAGAAACCTATCTAACTGATTCTAAATCCCAGCTTCACATTACGGAAATAAACTCAAATATTTATTCAATCAACGCTTCTGACTAAATAAGACAGACTATGAGGGCAGATCAATTCCGAAAAAAAAAAACATGTTAATAAAATAGCAATTTTATTGGTACATCCAGCGGCAGATATAGGCTAATTTTAAGGCTAGGCACAATAATAAAATAATATAATATAATATTAAATCAAAATTATAATTAAAAAACTTAAGATAAAAAGTCATTCTTTAAACTATATAATTGTACTATCACAAAATACATTTTTTTTTTCAAAAATCTAACCATTTGTTTTGATATTTGTCTCTCTATCTATCACAAAAAAAAAAGAGATATTAGTCCTAAAATTCTAATGATCTAATGCAATCAACAAGTCTTTGGAGTTTTCATAGTTTGAAATTGTTGCATGATTGACTCAATATAAATCTCTTTGAACACATCCTTATATATAGATAATCAAATTATCGTTTACACATTATTTTCTATATAGATAATCAAATTATCATTTATACATTCATCTCTCATTCAATTTTGAAAATGGGATTTTACTACATTCATAGCGAAAAATGTTCTTTCAACACTTGTTGTTGTAACCGACAAAATTAAAGACAACTTGATCAATTAATGGACCAAAGGATCAACGATTTTTTTTATTCGCAACCAACTTTTGAGCAAGATTACTCATCCCATTCAATTTTGAAAACTCTTGATTACTATGCAAATCAAGTATGTAACAATCAAGCTGTGTTTTTAACATACAAATATCACTATTTGGAAAATCATTTGAATAAAAACGAGCTAAGTCGATCAACTTCACCTTATCAAATGTATCAAAGTTGTTGCAAGGATGTAGACATGACATACAACGAAGTAACTCGGTGTTTGCTCCATTGAATCGATTGTTAAGCTCTTGAAGTATCAAGTCAATTATCAAATAAAATAAATCAATCTGGTAGTAATGTTCATTTGTCATTTCACGAGCTACGCGTTCCGATCGTTTAGCAACCTTCTTGTCTTCCATTTTTAACACTTTAATTTTGTGACTTAAACAAAATTGGTGAACTTCATTCAACATCGAGTCCCACCCATTATCTCGCATGTCTTACAAACGACTTTTGGCCACCAAAATCAATCCAACAACATCCATGATGTCTTGTTCTTTTCTTTGCAACGCTTGTGAGAGCTCATTAGTTATGCCCAATACATTCTTCATGAAGCAACAACTAAATGTAAATTCAAAAGTGGTAACAAAATCTCTCAAGTTCGAAGCACTAGTTCTTTGTTTCGGGTCGCTCGCATCATTTTGTATGCTATATACTCTAACCAATATGAATGCACCAAGCTTTACTAAATCTCCTTTGTCTGTCGCTGAATAGTGTGAGGAAAATCTTGTAACATAGGAGATCAGAGTAGTGCAGGGTGAGCAGAGCGCCTCTGCGCGCCAAGCGGAGTCGCAAGCAAGTAGATTCGCGATTCGTGATTCGCAAATCAAACGAAAAGCAGGAGCGGATCGGGACTCTGAAAAGAGGAATTAGCAAAAGAAATAACTCGAACCCATGCACAAAATAAATTGGACTGTATTAGAACCCATACACAAATTTAAACTGAGCTGTAGTTATTACTGATTTTCGAAATCAAATCCAAACAAGTGACGGAACTTGCCTCAATACTGATTTGCCACTAAATTCACCTGTTATTAATATGGTCCAAGTACATACCTAAAGGGTGTGTCTCCGCCCCCACTATCACCACCATCATCATCAAATAATTCAATACGTGTAAAAGTAAAAGTTCAAAACTACGTGATATGAAATGTAAAGCTTAATATTCGCAATGGGGTTGGTTACTTGGCCGGTTTTTAGGTCTAGTTTCGGGTCAGCATTAATTTACTGTCATAGTTTCCTCCGAAGCGGTTCAGCACTCATAATTTTGATGCCATGACTGTTTCATTGAGAGAGTGACAGATGAGTCTCATAAAATTTATATTAATATATATTTTCTAAATCAAATTACAGTCGTTCAAAATCAAATCCGAACATGCAAATTAAGCCATTGGCCAGGGTGGATCCACAAACTTTTTGACAATATATATACGAAATAACATCTAATACAGTAGCAATAATTCTAATATGAATAATTTCAAAATAAATTAACATAAACAAGTTTCCGAGAAATTAATCACATACATCAGCAACAACAATATTTTTGAAAATGTCAACTAAAATTTTTTGAAACTAGAAAGGTTAACTTACAAGTTAAGTGATCTCTCCTCTCTCTCTATCTCTCTCTATGAAATGATATGTTAGAAAATTTTCTTAGCTTAAAATTAAAGAGTATCATGAGGTGTTATGTGCTAAAGACGATACAATTTAGATATCATATAATACATGCATAACATTCAGAACTTTGTTTTCAAGAGTACATGATTTTTATCTAACATTCAGAGTTACATTTAGTTGAATTGTGCAAATAATTATCAAATAAATGTAATCTCATTTCACTAATGCGAAAGTAGACATGTAGCTCATTTTAATCTGTTACTTTGTTCCACGATGATGAAGGCACAATTTGTTGCTATTTTAACCGGTTTATTCTATTTGTGTGAAGGCACATAGATATATAAATAGTCCTGTTTGGTTGAGTCGTACTTAAAACTGCTCAGAATAAATTAAGTTTGATTAATATTGTTTTGTTAAGCATCTTATTAAGATCCGGCTAGAATTTTGATCAACATAAATGAATATTGTATTCAACTACCTGGTATGTTCATAGAAATTATTAGCAGTAAATTGCTGCAATTTTGGAGAGTACCAGTGTCGTGGAGTCAGGTAATTAGTAAAATGGAGAAAGTAGCAGCTTAGCTTGTCGAGTAAAGGAGAGTACCAGTGCCACAGGGACCATACATAACATGAGAGAGTGAGGGGTTGGATAAGGGCTGAGAGAGGCTGAGAGGCGAAGCGTGAAGGGGAGTCGTGGATCGAGAGGGAAGAGGCCATTGTGCAAGCGGGAAGCGTGACTGCGCGAGTGGGTTTCAGTCGGGTCCTAGAAAATTTTGAGATGGATCTCTTAAATCTTTACTATTTACAGTTAGATCATGTATGTAGTAAAATTATTTTTCAGGTGGGTCTATGGACCCATCAAAAAAGATTTGCCTCTGCTCTTGTCAATGATACAGTTGTGCCATCGCAATTATGACAACATATAGAGATACATGGTTTTTCTATGGCATGTTGCTGCGATGCTTTCTTAGCCTTTCAATCTTGATCATACAATCAAATATTACAATAGAGGTGTTACTTTTTATTCCTTTTTAGTGGACCCACGTATCATTCTTTCATAAAAAAACTATGGCATATTGGTGCCATAAAACACTGGCAGTACGTGAATCTATCTCTATTCAACTTGACGTGCCTTACACTCAGTTGCGGAACCACTAAGGGTCAGTGTGGGTTAGCTGACCCATCTTAGAAAAAAAATTCAAAATTAACCATAAAATTTAAAAAAAATTCTGAAAAATATGCTTACAATTTGTTTTTTTTTTAATATGCATAATTTTGAGCTATCGTGAAAAAAAATCTAAATTTTGAACCACCCTGAATAAAGTTCTCGATCCGCCCCTTCTTACGCTAGGTTCGTAATAATCTAATATTGTCGAAAAATATGGTAGTTACTGGTTGCTTGCATGTAAAGTTTTTTTTGCCCGTATAGGGATACACGAAACCCCCAGTCTCTATTATTAAAGACTTTTTTAACAATATGAAAACTTTGTGCTCACGAAGACTTGAACTCATAATCTTTTTAGTATTATTTTAGTTAGCTATCACTAGACTATTAGATCATTTGCTTGCATGTAAAGCTTTAATTTGTGATAAGATAAATTGGTCTCTTTTTCTATTATTTGAAGACATGTTTTCCTCCCTTAATTTCACAAATGCAACAGCTTTTATGGGGGAGGGAGGGTTAAAATTTTGATAAATAGTATTTGTAATTCATTTTTTAATGTAGAAAAGTGCTCAGGGGATTCTTTTATCCTCTATTTGATTTCTTTATATTTGTTTCCAATGGTCTAAAAACTATTGTTATTGTTGTTGTTTGAGATGGTCTAAACAAACTATTTTAAAGGGTGTGCTTTAGAGAGGAATATGGAGGGAAGGGAAAGGAAAAGGATGGAAGAGGAGTTTTTTCACTTGTTTTCGAGTTAAATTTTACGAAAAAAATAGAAGTTAAGAGGATTAAAATAGAAGAAAACTCTTATATACCTCTCACACTCGTTTTCATTCCATTATTTTCTTTAAACTCGGGAAGCACAATCTAATGCAATTTCATGGAATTAACTATCAAGTTCGAGGTTCAGTTTTAGATAATAATAAACAAGCTGTACACGCACTACGCAGATATTAATTTTCCAGATGCTAGAATGGCAGACAAGCTTCAATGGTTAATTATTGCATTTTATTGGGAAGGGAAAAATCATTCTTATCAAACACCATCAGAGCCGAATAAACTCCATCTTGTTATTAGAGAAAAAAAAAAATACTTTGTTCTGATGGAAGTTCTTCTGTTTTGCTCTCCGTAGTTTCTTTAGCTAGGTTTTGTGAAATTTTCTCAGCTCTCACACGCCTACTGCCTCTCGTCAGTCGTTGTCACCTGCTGTCAGCTTTGCCCTGATTTGATTTCTTACTTTTGTCTTTGTTAAATTTAATTTTTCTTGGAAAAACATGTGTCTGTAACGCACCTTGGGAGCAACCTCTCTGTAAAGCACTAATTTTTTGTTTTTTAGATTGAACAAATAATCGAGTTATAACTTAGAACAAAAACACTGGAGTACTGGACACATAAGCAGTCTCATATTTGCCAGGTGTTGGTTAATTAAGAATTGATATATGGAGAGACTTGTTTATAGTGTTATTTATTTATTTATTTATTTATTTTTCAGATCAAAGCAACCTCAAGAAGGGATACCAAGTACCAACATCCATATAGAAGCATCAGCTGCTTACAATATCTGGTACAGCAGCCATGTACCAACAAAATCTGAAAATAGTAACTGCTACAGGTGCTAGTGCTAACACAGAAGATACAGTATCAAACTAACCTACTAGCAACTACAATGTCACTACTAATCCCATGCAAATCTTAACCACACAAACATCCCAAGAGCCTTGTTCAGAGAGAAGAAGCAATTATCAAATAGAACCCATAGTCCATCCAGTGCCCAATGTCTGAACAGTCAGAAAACCAAACCACCAAAGACAAGAAAATCTGAAAACCAGAAATGTAGTAGCAACTAAAAGTCAACAAAGGATGAAAATTTTGCTGAAATGTGGTATGACATCATCAATGATAGATTCAGTACTAAATTATCACACCTTTATTGTAGAAAATTATATCAATCAAAATATAACTTTACGAATTTGATATAGCTTTACAGCCAACAAGACTTAATGACCCTGCTAAACTATCTAAATAGTTCCCAAAATAATTTGCAAACTGTTATAATTTCAAATTATTTGTAATGACATTTGCTATAATTTGTGACTTGTGTAACAAAAAGCACTACAGAAATAGGTACCGGATATATTATAATACAGAGTTGCTGTTACTGCCACAAAAAGATATATCAACAAGTGTTATTTTGATTACTCTGTTAAAGTATTGGGCTATTTGCCATTAATTTCTACTTCATTGACTAACAATACGTGGAAAACAGAATCATGGCAATTAGCCCAACTCAATTAACAACAATTTCAATTAGGCCCACGTCAGCCTCAATTTTAAATCATCATGCAATCAAAACATGAGAAGCTAAGGGGAAGTGCAGATAATAGATTGAAACAAGACTGATAGATTTATTAAACCATTTTCTGATATGGTACCAACGACTGTTAACCCAATTGTTAGCAAAACCATGCACATTAAATTCCCTTGTACACTGATATTGCAAACAAGTAATATTAAAAAGTCAAATCATGACTCAAATACAATGATTCAAGAAAAGATAAAAGAATCAAGAGAAGTGATCTAATAACACTACAATGCTACTATAAAGACATCAGCCTCTAACATTGTGGAACAATCTATTATATCAGAATCAGACCATCAGGCTTAAAAAGTTATCAACCAAAAAGAGGAGAGAAAACAATACTTGTTGATTTAAAGATACAGAGACACTCATGCCACATCAGTATCTGCTTACAGAAGCTCATCAAACTTTCTAGCTTTCTCCTTCAGAACAGCTATGATTCTCTCAGACTCCTCATGAATCATCTTAGGTAGGAACCATTCCATACTGTCAAACCATTCATCAACTGTCATTTTTTCAAAATCGACCATACTGCTTCTCTCTACCTCCTCTACTCCCACATCCTCTACTCCTGCATCCTCTTCTATAACCACAGAAGAATCAGCACTGCTTCTGGCCCTTATTCCCTTTCTAGGTTCTGGAATTGTAAGTTCTGGAATTGCAGCATGGTCAGGATCAGAACTCTTAATATCCAGTTTTAACACTGAACTATCATCATTTTCCTTATCCTCCTCGAGAATAGTAGATGTTGTGCCACTTCCTTCCCCCTTTCCCTTTCTCTTCACCCCAACCTCCTTTGCTCCTAGACCAGAATCAACCACACAATTCCCATCTATTTCCTTTAACGCCTTAGTAGAGGACTTACCCCTCCTCGGGTTTCTTCTAACATTGGTTTCTCCATTCTGATTTGGTTCTTCAGTCTCCGAGTGAGAAACCAACACAGAATCCCCAGCCTCCTCTTTTTCCAAAACCCTAGCATTATTCTTCATTACAATTTCTCCCTTGACTCTTCCCGTTCCCTTTGGACACATTTCAACCCCAGATATAGGTTTGTCATTGTTCTTACGACCCCTTGTCTTTGTTGATACTTTAGGTTGAGCCTCTTTCAGCTCGACCTCTTCTCCTGAAATCCTAGACGAATTAGCTCCCATATTAAGACCTATAGAACCGCCTCTTCTAGTAACCCTCCTTCCTGTTACGTTATTCCCATCTCCTTTCACTTGGAAAGCCTTCCGTGCCACGATCTTTACACCAAGATCCGTCCTCTCACCAATTTGAAAAACATCCCCATCTGAGACTGGTACTAAAACGGATGCTTCAATTGGCAACCCGTTTAACTTTGTTCCATTGGAGGTGTCTAGATCAGAGACAAACCATCCAAAATCATCCTGAATAAATCGAAAGCGGAGGTGCTTCTGAGATATACCTGGGTCGCGCAACGCCAGATTGTTACCCTTCATGACTCGGCCGACGTGGATCGTAGATTCGGGGTTGCAAACAAGAATTTCGCCATTTCTGGGTCCTTTGAGCACCGTTATTTGGAGAATCGGCGCTTCCTCCATCGTAGATCGGAGAGGGGAGAAGCAAGGATCGATGGAGGGAGAGTGGGAATACGAACTAATTTGAAAATTTTGGTGAGCAAATGAGATAGAATTATAGAAATGGCGAAATCCTTGTTTGCAACCCGATCCAAGATCGATGATGTTGGAATGGATGTTAGAACAGTAATGGGCTGAATAGTCACAAAGGTAAGCTTCTATAGTGTTAATTGGATGAAAGAAATCTATGCCCACTAGTTGAATATTCGAAAGAGTTAAAGATAACAGGCCTCTAGGCCTAGATGTCACGTGCCGGCCCAACAAAAAACGATTGTTAGCCCAAAAAGATATATCAACAAAAGAAGGGGCTGATTCCTTTTTAGGGCCTGTTCCGCTGTTCGGATTGTTTCATCTGTCACTGTCAGCACCGTCAAAAGCACAAAAGTACAAAACCATCACTCAAATGTCCTCTTGCATCTTACGTTGTTATGAACTAAGAAATTATTCTTGCATCTTACATTTGTGTTTAGCATTTCTTTTCTTGTGTTTACATTTGCCTTTAATTAAACATAAGAAATGTTAAAAACGTTTTATTTTTTTTTTGAATGTCTATCAAGTGCACAACATAATAAAAAGATAAAGTTTGTGTCCTATTAGACTTACTAATTTCTAAGAATAAGGATTTATGAAAAAAGTTGCATGCATCTTTAAAATAAACTAAGAGAAATTTGTTATATGATGGGATTCGGTACAAAACTCATCATAAAATTGACTTCCTACTCGCTTATGTGAAATCCGTAAAATTTTGAACAATATAAAATCTTAAACCAATAGCAAAATTTTACATGTAAATAAATAAAACATTAAATAATAAATAAAAGTTGTAACCAATAATATTGAATAATAATTATAATAATGTACATAATAAATAAATTAATACAACAATACATAAAAGTTTAAAGCAAACTTTGTAAATAAATAAAACAATAATAAAAATACTCAACAATAATTGAACATTTAAAATCCTTAAACTAAAACAAAATAAAATGAACTTTTCCATTTGCATGTACATAAATAAAATTCCAAATTTTAATAATAAGTTGTGTTGCACATGTGCGGGTATCGTATCGGGTACGATACAGGTGCGGTGAACGTCAATTTCAAAAATTCTTAGATACGGGTGCTACTATATATATTAAATCTTAATTAAAAAATTTAGAATTTAATAAACAAATTAATAAAAAAAATTAATAATGTAGCTTGTCTTGGATTCGAATCTCCTTCATTCTAAATGTTTCACTTATTTTTCTAGCGATAGAACAGAAAATATCAGCGGTTTTACAAGACATGATTGTCACATGGAGTTTCGAAACGTATCGAGGCGTATCGGAGATGGAATTCGTAGGTCAAAGTGAATAAAATAATCGGATACGTCAATCTCAATACGCCACATCATGGATACGCCATGTGGCTTATCAGATACATGTTCCAAGAAGTATCCGAGTATCCCAGTATCAGATACGTATCCGATACAGTGCGACAAGGTATCGTGAAGTATTAAGGTAACATGGATAATAAGTAAACACATACAAGTATTTTTATACTAAATTTCACATTTAACTATTAATTGTCAAACTCTACAAATTCAACTTCGAACCAAAATCATACAACGAGTCGTTTGACCCGGTTCAAGTTCAAAACTAACCTGCAGCACGAACGACTGCACATACTCAGCCTTAAACTACTTAAAAATAAATAAATTAACCATGGGAATTGACTAACATACGTGCTGCAACAAAATCAGACCCGTTGGGTCATTCCTGTGTCTGGCATTGAGAGACCACACCAAAAGCCACACGGGAATGGTCTAAAACTCGATCCCATTAATCTTCTGCCCTTTCTCTTTCTTTTGTGCCAAAAACGTTGTGAACTTTGGTGCTACGGGTCGAGATGGGTCAAGTGCCTCTTTTACAGCAGACTACCACACACGATGCCATCGTGCGGTAGAGGCAGAAGACCTAGCAGTTGGAAAATCGAGAAATATCTTGATGAAACCCCATCCATCTCTCTCTTCGGGGTTCTCTCTCCTTCGCTTCGTCTGCTCTCCTTCCCACTTATCTCTTCTCTTGTTCTCCTACTTGTCACTTCGCCTCTGAATCACTATGAGTGCAATGACCTCTCTACCCTTGACCTTGTCGTCTTTCTTGTGTCTCTAGATACCTCGATAACCCTGATTCAAATTGGCCAATGGCTTTACATGCAGGCACTATCCTCCTTGACGACTCAACTCGCCTCCCCTCTATTTAAATGATTGCGATGCCATACCCTCTCCTCTCTTCGGTTTGGTCGCTCATGTGCTAAGTATAGAATAATTTCAAACTAATTTAGATCGTTGTCTAAGAAATTCAAAATAGAAAGGGAGGAAGCAGTGTGGCTAGGGTAAAGAGAAACGAGAAGGGAGGAGGAGAAAACACCTTCGATCCGACTTATGACTTGATTCGTTGTGCCTTGCATTTTCTCTGGTAAAAACCCTAGCTATGATTCTTTATACTTGTTGTGCCTTGTTGTTCTTTGTGATGTGTTGTTCTGTTCTATCTGATCTCTGTGATTTATTTTGTTGGGGTACTTTGTGGGATTTATTTAAAACTGGCACCAACTGAACTGGTTAGGACCCTGTGTCAGTGTAGTAACCTTTGGATAATGTCTTGATTCTTGTTACTCTCTGATAGTGAGGTGTTGTCAGTGTCTCTTCAAGTGGTGCTAGGCTAGTTCTGGCACCTCTTGGATTAGTTAGTCTGTAATGGGTGACTCTGTTTGGCTTTGCCTACTTTTGGGAAATTGAATCGGGTTATCTGGACTATTTTGGATTGAGAGTGTTAGGATTTGGGTGCTGACGCTGAACTGATGTGATGTTATAATCTGTGGGATTGTGTGATTTTGTTTGTTCTGATGGCTTGAAATTGTGATATGTGATCTGGTGTGCCAGTACCTTAGAGATTTGTTTAATCTAGTTTCTGAATTGTGCCTAAATTGATGGAAATCAGGAAACTGGTTGGTGGTTGTTTTTGTTGAATGCTGATGCAGCTTGTACTCTGGGTTCTGACATGATTATTACCAGCCCAATTGACTGAACCCGTGTTGGCACTGTACTAGCATGCCAACACCAGTACAGTGCCTTGTTATTTTGTTGTTGGTTCTAAGTTCTGGTACTGTTGTACCAGCTGAGTACTGGCTTGTACCAGCACTGGCCTTGTCTGTTTTTTATTTTGGCCTATGCTTGAGTGTTGTCAATGAGGGAATTATTGGGTTCATAATCGAGGCCTGGGCCCTTGTGAGGATTCAGACTTAAAGCCTTTATTTTGGACTTAGGAAAATAATAAAAGTATAAATGGGCCTTTGGCCCACTGGGCCTCTGGATCCCTATTAGACCCTTAGAATAAAAATAAAATCGATTTGTGGGCCGTTGATGGACACATAACAAATAAAATAAATTAGCTTTGGGTATTTTTGGGCTTGAACCCTATTTGGGCCAAGATTGGTAGATTAATAGATACTATAAAATAGAGGTCTAGCCCAATAATATCTAATAGCTATAAATGAACCCAAAATAGTAAATAAATAAAAAAAGCCTAGAAAGGTATAATAACGGAGATGATGATATGGCACGTGCAACAAGAGCTAAGTCGATGACGTGTGAGTCTCGGATCTTCGATCCCACACACCATAAACACAAAACAAACTTAAAATAAAAGTAACCAACATGATTTTATTGAGTTTATTTGAGTTTTTGTTTTTTATGTTTGGGTTAGTTAATTAGATACGATGATTAGTTAGGTAGAATGTAGGATTTATATTATACGTAAAGATGTAACTAAATAGTTAAGTACTTAGTTAATAGGGTAATACTATTAACAATTATAAAATTTATGTGATAAATTAATTGTAAGTGTATCAATCCAACAGAAAGTATCGTATGCATATTAATTAATTACTGAGCAACACTAACTCTCAAGCCTCACAATAAACCAGCAAAAATCTGAACTGCTCATCACGTCAGCACCCGTCCACCTGACCAGACGACTGGCAGCCATACTTAGCTGCAAGGCCTCCACCTTCCCGATCTGGTACAGTGGTACCTATGGCTCCAGCTCAAAGATACCAGGTTGACAAAAAGGGATTATCAACCACTTATAGATGCAGTGGAACATAAACTCGCGAGGTGGAAGGCATCTCTTCTTTCAGTTGCTGGTAGATTGATTCTGTGCAGCGCAATATTGCTTACAATTTCGATTTATTTCATGACAGTACTCACTGTATCGCAGTGGGCAATCAAAGTTATTAATAAAGTACGACGTTGTTTTCTCTAGCACGGGCACAGAGACAATCAACATAATCAACGAGACCAATACATGGTAAACTGACAGATTGTTACACAACCAAAAGCAAAAGGAGGATTGGGCATTGGGGATCTCCAAGCAACAAATCACAATCTAATTCTCAGATGGATATGACGATTTTATGAAACGAATTGGACATGATAACATTCACAATATTAATTGACACATAATATCTCTCGCTAATCTCCAACCTGATAAACTGAGGGTGGATATTGCCAAAGTTTTGTTATCTCTGCAAAGAGCAAGCTATCGGCTGTTCATCTCTTTGCCACCTGCTCGTATGCATTTGCCACCAGAAGGTACATATTAGACATACTTGCATATGGGGATTCTCACACAGACGGAGATACACAGAGGATAACCAACAACACTGATGGTTGAGGAGTCTGAAAATCATCACAAATTACGTTCTGTGGCAGGAGCGATGCAAACGGTTGTTCTCTGACAAGGAACATACAGTGACAATAACAGTGAGGGAGGTCCTTAGTGACCTCAAAAGGATGGTTCTATGATAACAATTTCAATGTCCAATATCAACAATCAAATGCAGACTGAAAAAGAAGTAGCAAACTTATACATGAGGCTTCTGTTTTTTATTTTGTTTTTTTGTAATATGAGCAGTTCTCTTCATTTCTTCACTTCTTGTTTTTCTTGATTTATAACTACAAACTTTAATACTTGTATCAATGAAATTTGGGAGCATAGGCTCATTTCTAGAAAAAAGAGTTATGATCTGGTTTTAATTGGAAGAGGATGTTTTTTTGTCTTTCCTCATTGCTAAAACTTCAACCAAATTAATTTACTTTCATTACACTTTGATTTGGAAGATAATTAATTATTATTATAGAAAGGTTAACTCACTTCATCGTTATCTTCTACGTACCTTCATTTGAGTTTTTCAATGCATCCAAACGCAATATTAATTAAAAGGATTAGTAATCACCGAATTTTCGTGTAAAAAAACATATATAAATAAAAGCTCTGCTGAAATTTGCAACTGCATAGAGTTCCGAACCATAATTTTAATATAGCAACCGATTGACACATAACAACTAGAAATTTAAGCTTCAACATTTCCATTAGATTAATCTTAGTCTAGAGTTTTAAAAACACTTTATGCAACCTGGCTAGTCAGCATCAAAATACTATAACTTGCGTAATCAATTAATCGTATGGTCCACATGATTATATTATATATTAAAAATAAAATTGAAGAACAAATAGTTATTGCGAAACAATTAAAACCCTTGGAAACACAACTTTTCTATCATTTTTTTTCCTACTTCCTATTCATATAACGTGCACTTGCTTTGAAAAGTGAACCAGTTGAGTGATTACTAGATCATCGAGATCTAAGTCAATGGTCTTAAAAGCTAATGAATGAATATGTGGGTTCTTAATATAAAGAATAAAGATTATTTTCGCAAATAAAAAAGGAATTTAACTCTGTTTTTACTTAATTTCTCCTGTATCGACAGAAACAAACCTATATGCTGTTTCAGCAAGTTAGCAGCGGTATAAGAAATAGAGAAGAAGAATGAAACTGGTTTTATTTTTGAATTCACTCGTCTTTTTACAATTACAATCGAGAGATTTATATAGAAATATAATGTTATATGTGTGACAACTAAGCAGTATTACTAACTAGCTAATTACAATTAATGTTCTGTAACAAACTCTTCTAACAAACTACGTACTTTAGTTCATTCTGTTATAATGGCTTTGAATTTGCCGTCTTTGTTGTGATTTTCATTCTTGTATTGATTGAAGTTGTCCGGTCATGTAGTTAGCATCAGATGATAAGACTAACACATTTGATGTTAATACTAACTTCTTTGGTGTTGAAATTAATCTCTTCTGGTGTTGAGACTAACTCCTTTGGTGATTTACATTCTACAAGCCCAACATTTTGTCAAATATTGTGAGCTTGTTCCTTAGCAACTCAAGTCGAGAGGAGGCTAAACTCTTTGTAAATATGTCAGCAATTTGATCATCAAAACAAATGAATTGGATTGGTAACTCTTTGACTGTTACTTTGTATCATCAAAGCTGTTAGTTTCATTAATTTGATTTTTTTCATGAATATGACGTATTTTCTCATGACTGTATTTTTCTTAATTCTTTAAATATTTTTTTGAAGGCCTCTTTAAATAATTTTAAGGAGAATTTTTCACCTGGTCCTCGTATTATTTCAAAAAAAAAAATTATGTTGGTTCTTGAATTTTCATTTGCAGCAATTACACTTTCAAAAACACTTTGTTGCAGGTTAAGGTTTTGGGACCATAGGACCAAATTGATTTTCTAATAAAGTGGAAGGACTATTTTTTTTTCTTCTTAAAATTAAATTATTAAGAACCAAATTGGTTCAAATTAAAAAGTTTGACAACTAAATGGTAAATTGTCTCAATTTTTATGTTTTGAATGTTTTAAATATAGTTTTTTAACGAACTTAATTGAATTTATTTAATATTTAAAAGTGACACTTTTGAATTCTTAATTAATTAATTATTCAATCAATAAGCTTCATGCTATATTATACATTTTAGTGATTAAGCATTAATTATGGTGTCTCCGTGTGTTAATTAGCATTGAGAGATTATAGATTTACTTATCATGAGATTGTTGAGAGATACAAGTTTGATACTAATGCACGAATCTGAATTTGATACTGCACAGTATCGTTTAACGCAGAACCGTCCGATCTTTTTTATTTGCTTTAAGATTCGGTATGATTTGAAATTAATTTTTGCTTTAAAGAATTATAACCAGATCAATCTGGTACTAATGCGTTTGACTCGGTATGGTTTGAGATTAATTTTGATCCGATCTTATACTTATTGATGATGATATTATGATGATAAATAAATACCCATACCGAGTCAAACGCATCAAAGAATTATAACCATATAACTCTCTCTATAAAATAATGTTTATACATTCTAATCAATCACAATTATAATTTGTAGATAGATTTCATATTCCAACTTAACTTAGCATACCCCTAATAAGAACAGTACAGAACCATCGCATAAAAAGATTAGTTAAAATTTCACCCAACTTTATGTCATGTATTAATTAAGTTATATAAATGAATCTAGCTAACAAAAGATACCTCCAATTAACTAATTATTAACTAAAATTTAGGCCATCTCAATTCTCAAAGCCACGCATCAAAGCAACAACAAAAAAAGAAAGGAAACAATTATATATTATCATCTCACTCGTTTTTCCAGTTCTTCAAAATCTCAAGTAAAATGGTGTTCCAAGTATCAACCGGTCCAGGCATGCACCAGTGCACGCAGTCATTCTGTACTCTTTGCTTTATTCCATTCGCAAACGGGTTCGGGTACATGTACGGCCCCGGATGCCCGTCAGGCCGCATCAATGCCAGCTTTGTAACGTCATTTGCCGCCACTCTTAATCTCCCGTTCATCTCTTTCACCTTCTTCTTCGCCATTTCCACCTCTTCTATCTCCGACTTCCGCATCTCCATCTCCAAATACGGCATCTCTATCTCCCCTTCTTTGAATGGTGCCGTCTTCGGGCAAGCACCTAACTTATCCCAGTCCCCTTCGAAATGACCCGACGTAAATGTAGTGATCACTACTGCCTTGTTATACCCATGAAATCTCGTTACGACTTCTTCTAACGCAGTGTGTATCACCTTTCGAAATGCTGGGAAGAAATTAAATCGGGTGCAGTTTAGATGTTCCAAACCGTTGCAACCGAGCAAATTGTTTCCTTCATAGTACATTGCTTTGTGGAGAAACCAGTGTCCATTTGAGAACACAACAATGTCAATCTTATCCAGCTCAGAAGCCCATTTTGGGTTTGCTGTGTCCACGTACAAGGTATTGTATGGAATCCCTGCATCATCCTTCTCAGAACCTTTGACTAAAAATGGTGACCAAAATATCGACACCGTCGCATTGTACTCGTTAAAGACCCATCGTCGAAATTTCTTTGCTTCACTATCCTGGTACACCAGCTCGGGCTGAGATGCGGTGCTAAGGAGACAAACGAGGGACTCCAGTTGGTTTCGGGCCATCGAATCTCCCACAAAGGCTATGTGCTTGTTCTTAATTATTCTAAGAAAAACTGAAGCATCGAAAATTGGTACCGTACATCGATGGTCCTTTGGTTGCCATTGCCAATACAGAAAACCAGTATCAGGTCGACCGTGAACCATGCAATTCTGGCCCCCCTTGATAGTCCCACAACTTGTGCCATTATAGAGTGGTCCCACTGTAGTTGGGACCCATTCGCCATCCGAGTAGTCGCACTGATCCGGTCTGTTCAGCTCGAGTACTCCGGCTACTTCAGCTACTTTACCTAATTAACAAAAATCGAGAAACTGATTAGCAATGGATGCATTTGTTAGGTTATTGTACAAATTATTTACCAACTACTGATGTACCTTGAAAAGGAGGCACTATATGGGGGGTGGTGGCAACTGATTCATGTTGCTTAGGAGCTATGTGAACATTACACAAAAGAGGAAGGAAATAGTAATGGAGGAGTACAAGGGGTATAAATGTGTAGATAAAGCATGGTATGAATTTCTTTGAGAAAAATTGGAAGGTTTGTTGGCTACGGTCATAATAGGCACCCATAATTCATATATGTTCTCCTTTTGTATCAGTTCTTAATTTGAACAACTGGATTTTTGGGTTAAAATGTGAATGGAGGAATAATATATAGAAGAACTGAAGAAGAGAGAAGACTAGTGCTAGCTACGTACAAAGAGATGAATTTCTTTTCATTTTTTATTTTGTTTTCTGTGCTGTGTAATCGCAGCGCGGTTTTTAAGAGGAGAATAGTACAGCTTGTACTTAATTAGCTTCTTAATTATAGCCAAAGTAAACAAATGATTAATCAATTAATGCTCAATAAAAATGGAGGATCATAAATTTTTCGAATTCCAAAATAAAATTTCCTGAGTTGAAATTTTGACTTTTTCGGTATAGTAATAAGAAAAAAACAAAGAGTTACATAAAAACGAATTGGGTAATGTGATGCCTATTCAAATGCCATCCAAGTATATTATCATAATTCAGATATTCATTTAACATGATAGATCCCACAGGTATTGTTTTTATTTCAAATAAAGATAATGATATTAATGCCATATTAATAAATTGTTTTAATAAACAATTCATAACCTCTTGCCCAGTTTAAATAAACAAAATGTTATATAAAAATCTCATTAGGCTTTTTGCTAAATATTCAATACGTCAATTTGTTACCTTTTATTGGCAAGTGAAATAAAATTAAACCGAAATAAATCCTAACCGATTTAAAGCATTCATGTTTGATAATAGTGAAGTAAGAACTTTTAAGCAATTTTATATTAAAAATCAAATACTGTACTCCTCAAAGTCTTAAACTTCCTTAGTAAGTACAGTGAGTGTAAAAGTATAAAAAAATATGATTTGATGATTTAACATTATTTCATCTTCAAAGATGTTTTATCTTTACTTTAACTTGAATCAGATTAAATGGCTTTTATTTGATGCAAAAGTGCTTTAAAACAAGTAATTCACCACTATTTCACTTGATAGCTAGATTACCCTTTGGTGGGTTGGATAAAATAGTGGGTAGTCCATATCCGTTAAAATTATAGGATAATAAATGAGTAAAGGATGATACGGATAATATAATATAATATTTTTCAATTTTATAAATAAATCATATTTTACACAAATAACCCTAAAATTATTTTTTATAAATACAAGCACAACACGAGAGCAAGTAGTGCATATACATTAGCGAAAAAGATAATATATAATGTGAAATATTAAACTAGATTTATAATTATACTTACAGTTTTTTAAAAGAATTAAATGAGAGAATGATAAAAATAAATAAATAATTAGTTGGATAATATTAATTTTGGTAGAATTCAAGAGACAAACGTTAATTTAAGTGTTTTATCGAGAAGAGGACAAATAATTAGATGACCTCCTAGAAAACTTAAATTACTAATAGATTATTTTTTTTACAGATTTTAAAGTAGAGTATATATATTTATTTATATTAGTATATATTATTTTATCTTTATCCTATAGGATAACTGGTACAAAATAGTTCTTACCCATACCCTTATCCGTTTAGCTAACGAAAAAACCTTACCCATGGCCATATCCGATAAGCTAACAAAAAAAATCTTATTCATATTCGTCTTATCAGATACTATACAGATCGGATAAAAGAGTAAAAGGATTTCATTGGCAGCCCTAGATTTAGCTGGGCTAGTGGCTAATTCAACATATTTGAAATAGGATAATGTTTCGTAGATACCAATATTGATACCGATGTTATTATGCACATTTAGTTGAGTTACTAAGAACATTGTTTGAATTATTATGCATGTTATTTCATGTTATTTTTGTATGAAAAAATTATTATGCATGTTAACAAAATAATGTGCATAATAACTCAAACATAACTATTGCAGTGCAAAAAATAACATGTATACATATTTCAGTACAAAAAATAGCATGCATAATAATAACTCAAATAATATGCATTATAATTCAACTAAATGTACATAATAACATCGATATCAATAATCAACATTAATATTAATATCTATGTATCAGCTCCTTATGAAATAATCGCTAACCCAAGAAAAATGTTAGGTTATTGAAATGGCTAAGATTAGCGAACTAAAAAATTCCGAACAATTATCTTCACACTCAAGCTAAAATATGAATCGAAATAATTGCTGACTCGGATTAACACTATTTTTTTCACATTCAAATATACCATAATTTAGCAATACCAAATATATTCTATGGTTCATATATATGGAGACTAGCTACAATATCTTCGTAAGGTTAAATACAACAACAACAACAAAAATTTTCGTCCCAAACAAATTGAGATAGACTAGAAATAAAGTCCATATTTAATTTTAATTTCACAAGTTTGACTGAATTTTTAAATTGGTTTGTCAAGCCTTTTACAACTTTTCTTCTTTCCGAATTTGAGATCGGCTATGTAAAATATAGATTTATGACCGACTATGTAAAATATAGACTGAGTTAAATAATATCACATAATTATTCAATTATTCAATTTATTCGGTCTGAATCAAATATTATCTCATTTATATTATATTTTTTTTTCTTGAGTTTCCGATGAAAGAGAGCAAATACTGTGTATAGTTTTCATTCACTAAGTCAACAAAACTACCCTCCAACAAATATTAACTATATAAACCAATGTATTGTTTAATTAAGTACTATTTGTACCTTTTGTTCTATTTTCTTCCAGTAATTATACTTTTTTATTTTGCTACGTGTAAAATATATTTGTCAGCAATGACGAATGCAGGATTTTCGTCAGGAGTAGGCACGATCACAAACAAAAAATATAAGTTTCATCCAAAATATTGAATATCATAAAAAATAATATATTTTACGTATTAAAAAAGCAAACATAGATAAATATAATAACACCTATAAAATAATAGCAAAATAAAATCAAGTTATCAATGATAATTCGAGATCATAGAGGAGAACAAGCCAACAAGATGATAAATTATAAAGGAAGCGACTAACTGTCCCCCCTTACAATCCCCCCTTACACGCCCCCCATGAGCGTAGCGGAGCGGAGCATCTGCTCGAGAATTATCCATCACGTAAGTCTTTATACTCAAGACAAAAAGTCTCAATACTTTCTAATGTTGTCATCCAAATTTATTTCTAAGCCTTCATTTTAACTGGAATTCTTCATTCCATTTAGAGTTTCATATTGAATCATGTAAGTCTTTATACTTAAATGTAGTAGTCTTTATACTATTGGACTGGATTCATTATAATAAATATTGAGTGTCAAGTTTTCATTTCTCAAGACATGTAGTATTTATTTGTAATTTCCTTGTTAATTATATACTGCAATGAATATTGTATCATGGAAGTCTTTATAATTAACATTCGAAGTCTTTATACTTTTGGCAGTCTTCATTTCTCAGGAAATGTACACATAATACTTTATTTGGCAGTCTCCATTTTAACATGGAGTCTTTATATTAAATGTTACAAGTCTTTATACCTCTAACTTAAATGTTTATATTACTTTTGAAGCAGCAATCTTTTCAACACATATCAATTGAGGTATTATACTAAAGCCACAAATTCTTTATACTGCAGTCACAAAAAGTTTTATACTACCAAAGACTCCAAGTCTACTGAAATATCGAGGCAATAAAAGATATCAACAAAGACTTTAAACTGTCAAATCTACTGTTTAACAAGTTGCAAAGTCACTAAAAATGATCATCATTGCATTTGTTCAATAAATTATTTATACTAGAAGCGAGACATTTTTATAGTACGAGTATAAAGTCTTTAGACTTAGTAAAAAAATAGTTTAAAAAAAATACTTGAAGTCTTTATACTGTAATCAAAAAATCGTTATACTACATGATAAAACACAATCAATTATCGGAAAAAAAAATTGTCTCTGAGTAGGGGAGCGCGTAAGGGGGACGCAAATATGGAGGACGTTAATTTACTCAATTATAAAACCTGAAAATAATACCTCTCAATAAAATGTGAAAAAATAGGAAAATAATAAACAATACAATTTCTTTAACCTCATTAACCCTCGATTCAAGAAACAACCTAGTTACACACTTACACCGCTAAATTTTGATATACAAAATAACCTTATTAATGGTGTTTTGGCCGTCATTACAAAAATGCAAGAAAATACATGATTAATATTTTATTTCATGGGTTATCATTTAACTGCTGGGAAGGATGCGACCAATTAGCTTTTTAAGTAAATTTGGTTAAGGCCTTGTCTCCCTCCAAGAATTAAATTCAAGTATGGTGTATGAAGAACCACGTCTATGCACTCTCTCATTTAAGAAGAAAATGTGATCCGCCTTTCTTCTTCTTTCTTCTACTATCAGGTGCGATGTGCGCACAATCACAACCCAAAGAAAAATAAGAAGCTAGATACATTCACTCAACTTCCCATTTTCTTCTCTTCTCTGTGAGCTAGCAAACCAGCAAAATAAAAAGAGAGGATCCGCAAAAGAAGTTTGAGCCAATTTCATATCAAAGTTGGACCCAATTTTATTCCAGAGTTAGGCACAATTATGAAATATTAATGGTTCTATGAAGAATTTCAAAATCCAAGGTAGGGCACTTGCCCTACCATGGACTATAGTGGATCCGCCCCTGTTTGTCAGTTAACAGAGAACAAATGCGGGAGTGTATGTTTTATGGAAGTCAGAGATAAAGCTATATGCCGATTAGAGTAGGGGTGTCAAATGTAGATAACTATCACGAAAATAGTTGTGATAGTTAACCATTTCGTTAAATAAAACAGTACAAATTGTTTTGATGTTAATTTTTTGTTAATCAAATGATATAGTAAGTAATAATATTGTTAATCGTTTCGTTTGAGTTAACGAAATAAAACAATTAAACGTGTAAAAAACTGATCGTTTTTTCAAAGTCAGAAACTGATTTTTTTATACAAAAGACAAGTAAAAAATGTCAAATAGACAACATATCATCAATTAATACATCAAATGCACAAGTACACAACATACATCATAATAAAAAAATATATCAAATAGACAGCCAACTCGTTGATTGTCTTTTTTATGTAATAAAAAAGGCTTATAGTATATCTGCTGATTTGCTAGTCTGTAATAATTTTTGCACAACATTATACTTTTTTTTTTTTGAAATTTCTTGCAAGCTCTTTCAATATGATGCTTCATGGAGTTGGTGCTTCTTTGACATCCTTGCAAATATCTGACTCCACAATACTTGCAAATGACATAATAGCTGTCATCTTCTAGAATGAGTCTCCTTATGAAATGCATCCAATATTCAGAGGTGGTTGCCCTTGTCTTTCTCTTTTTTAATAAGTTCTTGTTCAGATGCTAGTGCATCAGCACTAGCATGTTCAGGTTCAACATGGACATCAATTACTATCATTTATATTTCCTCTTGAGTTTCTAGATTCAACATAGGACGAATAGTAAGATTTATAAACATGTTAAATAAAGTAGCAGTGGCATGATCAAGTGCAGTATACATGTTCAAGTAAGCAAACATGTTCAAGCAAGTAATTCAAGCAAACAATTCAACAACAAATCATGACAAGTACTAGTTTTAAGGCATGATCAAGTGTAACAAACATTCAAGCAAGCAATGAAAGTGTCAGTTAATTAAACAAGTCATTTCAAACAGTTCAAGCATGTCTGTTAATTATTTCCTCTTTGTGAATCTGCCATGATAACAACTAACAAGCCATAAAGATAACAACTATGATTCACCTGCAAACATAGAAAAAAAAATTCAATCTAAAAAACTACAAAAAATCGAAAAGAAACGAAAAAGAGAAGGAAAATACCTCAAATGGGTAGGAACAAATGTGGTTCTCCTATAAGAGAATACTAAGATGGAAAATTAGTCAAATCGTTCAAAATAGAACCAATAATGAAAAATAGGAATTATCTCATTTCTTTCTTTTTTTTCCTCTCCATCTCTCTCTCTCTTTATTTGTTTTGTTATGTCATTTTTCTTTCTTTCATGATTTCTGATGGGGACGATGTCCTGGTCGAAGAACCAGTCTTCCAGCCTCCTATCAATAGCAAATGATAATCCTTTCTCACCTCTCAAGCCTACAAATCTTGTTAAGTAAACTGGATTTTCGAAGACCAAGCAGTATATCGTCGAAACCAGGGCCTGACAACCACACAAAATCAGGTAGGATTTAGGAAAAAATAATGAACGAAATGATTAGAATCTCGAATAAGAGAACACATCAACCTTAGCCACGCCACACATGGCCGCATGGGTTGACGGACGAGGTTAAGGCAATACAGTCGAGTGCCTCAGCCTATCAAGCTAAGTTGATTGTGCAACAGTGCAAGATTGAGAGAGACAGAGAGGTAAAGAGGCATAGATGTGACACACATGAAAAAAAAGAAAGAGAAAAAGGAAATTAGGAGCGGTGCGTCACCCTATTAGAGTTTCGCCCCTCTCCATTATTTATCTGCCGTTGAATTCATTAATGAAATAACGAAAATAAACGAAACATAAGGGTCTGTTTCGTCTATCGTTACGTTTAGATAACAAAAATATTCTCTATTGTGTGTTCCATTTCGTTAAACCGTTCCGTTAACCCTTAACGAAATGGAATAACAGTGAAACTGTTTCCGTTTACACCTATAGATAATAGTAAGTGAAAACTCCAAAATGTTTGACCTACTGGCTACTGACTAGTGTTGTGCTAACGGGACGGGCGGGCGGGTTTGGGGAACGAGTGGACGGGCGTCGGGTTTGGACGGGCGACGGGTGGACGAGTTGGACGGGTTATGACGGGCGGGTTGGGACGGATGGGTTTGGGAAGGGTGACCCAAACCCGCGCTTAGATCCGTTGGGTCAAACGGGTGGGACGGGCAGACACGGGTTTTTTTGTAAATATGAAATAACTCCAAAAAAATCTAAAAAATCATATTTGAAAAAGTACAAATGAATTTAATTTTTTTTTATAAAAAAGTTGCTTTTTTCAAACTCGTAAATCCGAAATAATTCAAAGACATCTAAATTTTTTTAAATCCGAATATAAAAAAGTGAATAAATGTGAATAAAAGTATACAACTATTTTAGTTAACTATTTTTATTACAAACAAAAGTATACAACTTTTTTTTTAAAAGAAATAAAAATCCGAATATAAAAAAAAAGTGTTAGACGGGCGGGTAACGGGTCTCCCTCCTATAAAATTCATTTTTTTTTTGAAATTCTACCGTTGGCGGGTCAAACGGGCGGGCGGGACGGGTCGGGTAGACGGGCGGGCGGGTCGGGTAGACGGGTCGTGCGGGACAGGTTCTGACACGGATTTAGAACGGGCGGATTTAAACGGATGATTTTCCAAGGGTGCCACCCAAATCCGCCCTTAGACCCGCACCCGCGACCCGTCCGGGTTTCAACGGATTTGGTCAACGAGCAGGTCGGACAGGTAAAAAACGCGGACGGACCGGATCGGACGGGACCCGAACGGGTATTAGCACAACACTACTACTGACTACTATAATCAAGAATCACCTAGCCTGTTTACCATTAATCTGACATTTCCAATCTAGATGTGACACACTTATTTATTAAATTAATTTAGCGATTAAAGATGAATTTTGATGCAAGTTCAGCGACCTACCTACGAGAAAATTTAGCCTATATTTGACTACATATATAAAATTTACCCTAGATTTGATGAATGAATGATATGTAGAGAATAGAAGAAGTCCTCTGAGCACGTGACTTGCATTGATTCTGACTTCTATGTCACTAATTACAAATGATTTTTTAATAAACTTTTGTTTGATTTATATATAGATTACGTTACAAGTCTTCTATGACAGCATTGATTAGATCAAGAAGATGCGTAAAATCCGCATCTCAGCTGCCTCGGAGTCCCACACAGGGTAAACAAAACTTAACTGCAGCTCATAAAACAGAAACACTACATGCAAAGATTCTCTTGATATGCTATTCTCGTGAAATGTTCTTAGTGCAATTGTGCAATCTATCTTACGGGGTATAGGTTTTTACCTATCTTATTTCGGTTCTTTCAATATTCAAAATAATCGGTATCGGATGCATATCGGGTGTGGATGCGGCTCCGGTGCACATCGGGTGCATCACGTGGCGCATTATATTATTTTAATAGGTTTGACCGGTTGGGTGCGGTCTTAGGTGCGGCTGGATGCGGTTCGGGTGCGGCTGGGCAGGGGCGGATTCAGGATTCTCGTCAGGGGGTTCAAGATTTACGGTTTTTTTCAAGTGTTCGAAATGATGGTTATTTCTAGAAAAAAATTATTTTACATGGTCATTTATGCAAAAAAATTCAAATACATGGTCATTTTTGAAAAAAATTTAACATATATGCTCATTTTTGGAAAAAATTTCCAGGGAGGTTCAGCTGCATCCCTGGAGCTACGTGGCTCTGCCACTGCGGTTGGGTGCTTATTTATTTGTTTTTTTTAAAATCTATGTGTTTATAATATTATTCATTTTTATTTTAAATTTATTATATATAGTCGCATTCGTATTTAAGATTTTTTTGAAATTGAAGTATCGCCGCACCCGCACATATGCAACACAGGTTTTTACTTTTGAATCTATTCTCATTTCAAAAATGAAAAACAGTATTGTGTTCTTTTTTAAAATTCGAGATGCTTTTTAACGATTCTGAATATCAATTGATGGTTTATTGAATCAGTTTAATTTGAATTTCATTACTAGGTCGCAGATAGTCGTAATTCCTAAACAATCATTGTGTTAATTTAATTAAATTTCTAGGCCGTTGCAATAAAATAATAAGATTTTTTCTATAATAAAGGTTATTTATTTATTTTATTATTGAGGACGATTAAATTATGATGACATATTTAACGGAATAGTGGGTGTGTGGTACTGAGATTGTTCTTGAAAGAAGATAAAAGAAAGCAAGGAGAAAAGGAAGGAAATGAAGTTGTCGTATTTTTTTATGATGTTTATGTTTTTACAATTATTGGATGTTTCATATAACAAATTCAATACATTGATTGTAATAGCTATAATAGTAACAAAACATGCAAAACTGATTTGTATTTGGAGGAGAGATCACTTGAAAATTACTATTTTAATAATATTGACAATAAAACTTCAAATAAATTGATAAAATATTTAAATAGACAAAATTTATAGACACATTCTTGAACTTATAAATTAGTTTTTTTTTGAAGAAAAGTAGACAATGTCTACTTAGAATTTTCATTGAAAAAATTGTTTACATTATTTATTTACATCTCCGATATTGAATTATTATTACGAAGATTTACAATGTTCGTCTAATTCAATTGGCAGAAGGTAGTTCAGATTCGTGCTACGTGATGAATTTCCATGGATATAAGACTCGTCAGCCTTGTTTTGGAAGAGAATATTCGTCGATTCCTTTCTTTCTATATACACCATAGCGTTGCCAACATTATTGAGTCCCACCTTGTTTCTTGTTGCGTGTCCCTGGTAATCATCTTGGATAGCCAAAAAGTTTGTATATCTTCGGTTATATTGAGTGAAATGTTTGGTGCCACTTGGTTTTGTATTATAACCGATGCGGGGCAGTGGAGGAAGATGTGTATTTGTGTTTCGGTTGATCCCATGTGACATAGGACACAATTATAGTTGTCATGTACATTCCACGCTTGCTTATTGGCATCCTTGATAGGTAATTTATCTTTTAGGGTCATCCCGTGTGACATAGGACAGTGATAGTTGTCTTGAGAGGTGCTTTAATGCCCCATAAGGTTGTGTGCTGATGGAATGTAATACTCGAATTTATGAGAAAAGTGTATGTCATTCGTGAGGAGTATTGGCCCGTCCAGTCTTCTTGTTTTCGAAAAGTGCTCATACTCGCGAATCGGAATTACGAGTCAAAAGTTACGTTTGTTCGAAGACCAAACGTTATTTTGTGCTCAAGTGCTCATACATACTAACTAAGAATATGCTCATATTAACTCCTCTGGAGGTCATACTAATCCCTCAGATGGTCATACTAACCTCTTATGTGGTCATACTAACCTCTCTCAGGTGGTCATACTAATTAATAATGTGGTCATAGTAACTAAGGATGATCATACTAACTTCTAGTTTGTTCATACTAACTTTGCAGGGTGTTCATACGAACATTTAGGATGTTCATACTGACATCCAAAGTGTTCATACTAACTTCTCATATGTTCGTACTAACTTCACATGTGTTCATACTAACATCCAGGATGTTCATACTAACTTCTCATGTGTTAATACTAACATCAAAGATGTTCATACTAACTATCTAATTGTTCATACTAACTATCCAATGTTCATACTAACTATAAGGTGTTCATATTAACTACAAGGTTTTCATACTAACATCAGAGGTATTCGTACTAGTTGAAAAAAAATGTTCATACTACTGAAACAAGTGTTTATATTAGATTCACATTTATATTTTTATTTTTCTCCATCTCTTTCTTTTTTTTGAAAAAAGATAACAACCATGGTGAATAAGAAGAAAGTCAAAGGCAATATGTCATTCGTTGTCTTTCGTTTTGGTTCTATGATTTGTCATATCTTCTTCATTCTTAGATGTGTCGTCACTTTAAACATTATTTTCGTCTTTGACAGTTTTATCGTCGTTTTAACAATATCTCGTCGAAGAGAAAGTAGAAAAAAGAAAGAGCAATAAAAGAAAGAAAAAGAAGAAGAAAGATACAATTGAAATGAAAAGAAATAAGTATTCAAAAAAGAAATAAGACAAAATAAGGATAAGATGTTGGAAATGAGATGTCAATTTCAATAAATTAAGTTTGGACTACGTGTTATATGATTACTACATGTCATGTACTGTCACTAATGTTACGAGGAGTAACATGTAGAAATGTCGTAAAATGTGATTAATTTAATATTCAAGACATTATACGTATTTCACTAAGATTTTGGGCACGAATGCATATAGAACTAAAACAAATTGATTATAATTATTAATGGACTGATTATGATCAATTAAAGTATATATGGATCTTAGTGTAAAGTCAAAAATATTATTTGAACTAAATCCAACTTAATTTGGATCAAAACCCAAGCAAAACAACACAAACGAAGATCTATTAAGCAAAACAACTTAATTTGCTTGAGCTTGTAGGATTTCATGGAGTCCAAAGAAATTCTATCAAATATTTATTAATTATTTTATGCTAATGTACTCATATATGTAAAAAAAATTGCCGTCACTAAGATTAATTGTTTGTCATGTTAACTTCTTCAAAATGAAAGAGATATGGTAAAAAATCGATAAAAATGTTAGAGGCGTTGATCATTTGAGTGAGCAATTTATATTAAAGTAAATTTATGATGTCGATAATTATTAATTGAAAACTAAATACTATCCAAGTTAAATGAAACTTAGTAAAAGTTAGAACTATATTTTTCAAAATCTAACATAATACCAAGACACAATGTTTTAAATTTAGAATTAATATACAACATGACTTTATATAAAAAAAAAACATTTTGGAAATAGAAGCAGAATTATAATTGAGTGAAATAAAATTTGACAATATTATAATACAATGTCAATTCTCTCTTCTAGTTTTTATGTTATGGACTATAATGGATGTCAAATCTCTTTATTCTATTTGCAATTCATTTTGAACTTTTGTTAATTTCCAAATGAATCGAGTAAAGACCTTCCACAACTATAACAACTTCAAATCTTGTGCATCAATAATAACAATAATTATTAATAAGAATAATTAAATATAAGCAAATTCATGGACAAATATAAATAGTTTAAAGCTAGACACAAGACACTAAACACAATATTAGTTACTGAAATATAGCGTAACAAATTTATTGACATGCATGACTAAATATTTTTGGATACCACTATTCAATACGCGGTTAACATGCATAATAACTGAAATATTCGCTTATATCGAATATTGATATCGATAAGTATTATATTATTATATATGTTAGTAGACTTGTTATGTATTTATGTACATTAAAAAATGTTAAGCATATTTTCCTTATCAAATCAATAATCACAGCTCCTTTAAATCACAAATCATATACATAATAACTAACCACAGCCCCTTTAACTGCCTATGTGATATCAGATATAATATTTGTATCATAAAATTTTCAACTTGGTCACCTTCTTTTGAGATCAAACAATTTTCAAGATAAAATAAAAACTTATTAATATAAATGTTAGGGTTTTGCCATGTGTAAAGATGCGGAATTTTAAAATTTTTTACACAAAACCCATGTTTGCCCAAGGATCAATTGCATAGATCAATTTAAAACACAAGATCATCATAAAAGAACAATAAAGATTCGACCTTTATGATGTGTAGTCGCGATCCTCTTTCTCCAACCGACAGCAAGAGATCGCAAGCTCCCCAAGCGTGAAGCCTCTACAAGGAGCGCACCCCGACAAGACGAAGCACGACTGCTAGATCGTCAATGGAAGGGTTTTCTCTCTCTTTAGGGTTCTCAACACATGAGAGAGAGAGGAGATGAATCTAGGGTTAGGTTTTGGATGTTAACCAGGGAATAACCGTCTTAGATCTCTGTCTAATCTCTGGAAATCGATCATAAACCTCAACCTGGTCCCTTCTATTTATAGCAGAAGGTCAGAAACCGACTTAACCTGAACCGACTTGCTTCCTGCGGTCCGCAGGGCCCTCCTGCGGTCCGTAGGGACAGCCTGCGTCCAGTTAAACCGACATAATCAAGCACTCTCAGCCCAGCGGCCCGCTGGACCCTCCTGCGCCCCGTTGGTAGTGCCCTGCGGCCAGCAGGACCCTCATGCGGCCCGCAGGCAACCTGCATAAATGCAGATTTTGATTGTTTCTGATCCAAAACCAAACCCTTATTCAAATCCATTTAATTATGTCCCACATAATTAATTTATTCCATGCTTCAGTCCTATCTTAAGGTGTGACCCTGTAGGATACATGTCTTGATCAGCAGTAAATAAATAAATATTCACAAGTTCATAATTGGCATCTAGCAATGCATTATGAACATCTGATCAAACACAGACATTATGATCCCTTATATCTTTTTATATTAATTCCTTTGTCACATGATAACCAATGTTCAATGTCAAGACTAGGTTTAAGTCATTCTTGACAATTAAATCACTTTCTTGATCTCCAATGCATAATCATCCATTTGTATTATCCCATAATCACAAATGTGCGCATGATAATTACCATTGCATCAAGGGGCCCAGGGATATCATTGCTTTTACAAGAAGTAAAAGGGACAAATGATCATTGTGATAATCTTACAGCTCTTGACATAATCTATGTATATTGACAAACTATCTTTATAACACTCGGTTAAAAGTGCGTTTGATAATTGCACAAATATACACAAATTATTCAAGACTATAAACTATCTCAATGAAAAGAATCAATATTATTTGTGACATGCTAATGACTTACACAAATCCTATAGCAAGTCAACGCGGGTCATGTCCAATATCATGTATCCCATACATATATTCGTGTGATTGATTAGATACCCCGTATCAATGATCTGTGAAACATGATCACATATCAATCCACACACTAGCTTATATATTCAAGCAGTGTTCCTTGCTGATGATTTAGCTAGGGACATATTTAGAGTTATAAAACTTAAAAGAGTTTCACAATTCCAAGTTATCAACACAAATGATCTAGTAATACATTTATAACTCAAGGAACAAGATAAAATATCCAATGCATATGACAAAACAAGAGTACAATAATTGGTCCTCTAGGCCATTATTCCAACAATCTCCCACTTGGACTAGAGCCAATCAGATATCCCATATCCAAACTCTATCCCTTACAGTCATAGAAGCCAATCTCTCATGACCCGTATTCCCATAGCTCGAACATGCCTCTCATGTTTGACTAAGGGAAGTGGTTTTGTTAGTGGATCAGCTGTGTTACTGTCCGTGCCTACTTTACACATTTTTATGTCTCCCTGTTCAACAAGCTCACGAATCAAGTGATACTTGCGCTTGATGTGCATAGTCCTCTTGCTGGACCTATGATCCTTTGCGTTAGCAATTGCTCCCGTGTTATCGCAATAGAGCTCCACCGGCTCTACAATGCTGGGAACCACACCAAGTTCATCAATGAACTCTTTTATCCACACTCCCATTTTGCCTGCCTCGCAAGCAGCCATATACTCAGCCTCAACGGTGGAATCAGCAGTGCTGCTCTGCTTGGAACTCTTCCAACAGATAGCTCCACCATTAAGTGAGTAAATATACCCTGTCTGTGACCTCGAGTCATCACGGTCGGTCTGGAAGCTAGCATCACAGTACCCTGTAACTGCGAGATGCTCCTCACCACCATAGACTAAGATCAGATCCTTAGTTCTTCTCAAGTACTTAAGGATATTCTTAACAGCTGTCCAATGATCCTCCCCGGGATCTTTCTGAAATCTGCTAGTCATGCTCAATGCATACGACACATCTGGGCGAGTACATAACATGGCATACATGATGGATCCTATGGCCGAAGCATACGGAATCCCACTCATTCTATCTCTTTGCTCACGTGTTTTCGGACACTGAGATTCGCTAAGAGATATGCCATGCGACATAGGTAAGAATCCTCTCTTGGAATCTTGCATGTTGAACCTCTCCAACACTTTCCCTATGTATGTACTTTGACTCAAACCTATGAGTCTCTTCGATCTATCTCGATAGATCTGGATACCTAGAATATAGGTAGCCTCACCCAGGTCTTTCATCGAGAACACCCTGCTCAACGATGATTTAACAGACTCAAGCATAGGAACATCATTTCCTATTAGCAGAATGTCATCCACATACAACACCAGAAATACAATAGTGCTCCCACTCAATTTCTTGTAAACACAAGGTTCTTTTGGATTTCTGACGAAGTCCAATTTCTTGATCTCATCATCAAACCTTATGTTCCAACTCCGAGATGCTTGCTTAAGTCCATAAATGGACTTCTTAAGCTTGCACACCTTCTCAGCCTGTCTTGGATCGGCAAAACCGTCGGGCTGTACCATGTACACGTCCTCATCAAGAACCCCGTTCAAGAATGCGGTTTTGACATCCATCTGCCATATCTCATAGTCATGAAATGCAGCAATAGCTAGAAGGATCCGAATTGATTGAAATTTGGCAACAGGTGAGAAAGTCTCATCATAATCGATCCCCTCGATTTGTGTGAAACCTTTCGCTACCAACCGTGCTTTATACACAGTCAAGTTGCCATCCATGTCGGTCTTTCTCTTAAAGACCCATTTGTTCTTGACAGGTTTTACCCCATCAGGCAGATCAACCAGGTCCCACACATGGTTATCTTCCATGGATTGCAATTCGGATTTCATGGCTCCCAGCCATTTATCGGAGTCATCTCTTGACATTGCATCATTGTAGGTCAAGGGTTCGATATCATCAACATGTAATATCTCGTGGAATCCCAAATACCTCTCAGGTAGTCGGACCACTCTCCCCGATCTTCTAACATTTGGTACCTGCTGAACTTGTTCCTCAGCCCCGCTTGGAACGTGTTCAGCTTCAGTTTGACCCGAAGCATCAGGTAGTGGGTCTCGAATTTCTTCGAGTGTTACCTTGCTCCCACTACTTTCTTTGGAAAGGAACTCTTCCTCCAAGAAAGTACCATGTCGTGCAACAAATACTTTGTTGTCCGACTTATGATAGAAGTGATAACCCTTGGTTTCCCTTGGGTAACCTATAAAGAAGCATTTATCAGATTTAGGATCAAGCTTGTCAGATGTTAATCGCTTAACAAAGACCTCGCAACCCCAAATCTTGAGAAACGACAAGTTAGGGACCCTCCCTGTCCACATCTCATATGGAGTCTTGTCTACTGTTTTGGTGGGTACCCTGTTAAGGGTAAAAGCAGCAGTTTCTAGAGCATACCCCCAAAAGGACAAAGGTAGTTCCGCACGACTCATCATGGACCGTACCATGTCTAACAATGTACGGTTCCTCCGCTCGGACACACCATTCCATTGTGGTGTTCCAGATGGAGTCAACTGTGGAATGATCCCACACTGCTTAAGGTGATCTTTAAACTCATTGCTCAGGTATTCGCCACCACGATCCGATCGTAGTGCTTTAATCTTCTTCTCAAGTTGATTTTCGACTTCACTTTGGAACTCCTTAAATTTCTCCAAGGATTCCGACTTATGTCTCATCAGAAAGACATAGCCATATCTACTGTAATCATCAGTAAATGTAATGAAGTACGAATACCCGCCTCTTGCACTAGTCCCAAAAGGACCACATACATCAGTATGAACAAGTGCTAAGAGTTCAGTGGCCCTTTCATTGTACTTATTGAAAGGTGCTTTGGTCATCTTCCCAAGTAAACATGACTCGCATCGGTCCATTGACTCCCAGTCAAATTGACCTAGAAGTCCATCATCTTGGAGCTTCTTGATGCGTTTCTCGTTTATATGACCCAAGCGACAATGCCACAAAAAACATGAGTTATTATCACTTATTTTGAGTCGTTTAGTATTTATGTTGTTGATGGGCGTTCCTTGGTCTATCACATACAAACCATTCACAAAGGAAGCGCTAGCATAATATAAACCATTACTACTAATGGTGCAACATCTGTTCTTAAAAGCAAACTCAAAACCATGAGAATCTAAACAAGACACAGATATAATGTTTTTGCTAGCACAAGGAACATAATAAACACTAAAAAGTTCTATTATTAGCCCAGATGGTAAAATCAACTCCAAGTCTCCTACAGCTACAGCCGCAACAAGCGCGCCATTGCCAAACTTGAGTTGCATTTCACCCTTTGCAAGTCTCCTAATTCTTTTGAGCACCTGCATATTTGAACAAATATGAGCGCCTGCTCCTGAATCCACGATCCAGGAACTAGAAGAGGAAATAGCAAAGTTTATTTCAACAACATTAATACCTGAAGATGCCACCCTGGCAGTCTTCTGTTCCTCAAGGAACTTCGGACACTCCCGCTTGAAATGACCCTTGCCATTACAGTGGAAGCAAACCGTGTCCGCGGTAGGTGTGGAAAGCTTCACTGGCTTAGGTGTGCTCTTGCTCCCAGCTTGAGCGCTCCCTTTGCCTCCGGTCTTAGCCTTCTTTTTCTTCTTGCCCTTCTTACCAACCTTCTTGCCAGCTTTGTTCACCGCCATGACCTCAGGAGCCTTCCTGATAGACGACTCAGCCGTGGAGAGCATGGAGTGCAACTCATTCAACGGCTTTAGTTCTCCCGCCATGTTGTAGTTCATCTTGAACATACTATAGCTGGGAGGCAGAGAATGAAGGATCATGTCTGTGGCCATCTCTAGGTCTATCTTGTAGTTCAGCTTCCCAAGCTGCTCTACCAGACTGATCATCTTTTGGACATGTGGACGAACTGAGGCCCCCTCAGCCATCCTGCACTCAAAGAGCTCCATTGCCACACGATGTTTCTCAACACGGGCTGGCTCTTGATACATGCCCTTGAGCTCTTGTATCATCTCATAAGCTGTCCAATCTTCCAACCGACGCTGCAGGTCGGGTGTCATGGACACGAGCATGAGACAGCTCACTTCATTCGAGTCATCTCTAAGTTGATCATATTCATTCTTTTCAGCGCGTGAAGCGTTAGCAGCAGGTGGGTCAGGTAAAGGAGCATACAGAACATGCTCTTTCTTTTGGTGTTTTAGGACAATTTTCAGATTACGATACCAATCGTTGAAATTAGTACCGTCCAATTTGTTTTGTTCCAGGACAGATGAAAGTGGGTAGGAGTGTGTTTTAGAAGCCATTATCTACAAGACATAAAAAATAAAGATTTAGTCTTTGTCATATGTTTTAGTGTTCACAAACTTTAAGATGAACACACCTACTGTACAATCATGTGTGATGTCCCTTGTACAGCAGGGCCGAGATCCATATTTTACCAAATCAAGCCAGCGTCGGCGTGAAACTTGAAAAGGGTTTATTTAGGTAAGACTCCCAGTCTAATCATGTGCCCCGCAACATGACTCTCGGTGTGTCAGAAGCATACCTCGTATGAATTGACACTACGCATTAGGGCTCAGCGGCGGCATGACAACCCTACTAGACAAACCTCACTCTATGTGCCCCGCACGACCCCAACTCCCAAAGGATAAAAGGAGATGCCTACTGAGTAGGAACACATCAACCTAATGCCAATGGTTCGAAAGGGATAGAGTAGGAAGTGCGTTACGCTCTAGTTTTTAAGGGGACGGTTGTTTATTAATATGTTCAGTTGGTTCAAGTCTGGTTAAGCATACACCCATACTTTTAAGACTCACAACTACGGACTCAACATAAAAATAAACAATAACAAGCAGGGGATCAATTACATCCCATGCAATCAATCAAGCATTGAGTAGTATGGCATCTTGATATGTCTTGAAGCGCCCTTGCACACCATGGTAAAAGCTCCACCTATCTAGGATCCTATCTATGTGTAAATTTAAATCCTTACTCTCTCAGAAATAAATAAAATACATAGACTATCCTAATAGGCATGCAAGCCCCAAATCACAAATATTGGCTTTTAACATTTGCCATTAATTAATGAAATAGATTAATTATCATGGGGCACCTTAGGCCGCTTACACACATCAATCATATCAATCAATTACAACACACAAGGCATTGATCATTTGCCATACTACTCAATTCCCTGCAAAATAGAGTTAGTATGGTGCGCCATATCACACAAATGGCACACCTTTCATGTAATCACATGCAATCTATGCATATAACCCTTGTGTTTTCCCAAAACAATGATTTTTCTAAAAATAACATTACTATGTACTCTCGTTCCCAACCAGAGGCCAAAAATAACTTCCCTGCGGTCCTCTGGAGGACCCTGCGGTCCGCAGGCAACCATGGTATCCTCTGTTTCCCAAACAGATGGAAAAATAACTGCCCTGCGGTCCGCTGGAGGACCCTGCGGTCCGCAGGCAGCCCCTGCGACCCGCAGGTGGTCCCTGCGGCCCGCAGGCAGAGTCGGTTTTCTGGTTTCTTCTCCGTTTCCCAAACAGAAAAGATTAAATACCCAATTCTAACCCTAGAATCGTATTTAACTACCAGAAATACTTAAACAAGTCATTCTAAATAAAATAATCCCATTAATTTATTCAAACTTATCAAAGTAATCTAGAATTCAACTCTTAGGATCTCAAAAGACCGAAAGACTCAATTCCTTATAGATCCCATCTATAAAACAGTTCTAAACAGATCTTAAATGCAAATCCTATGCTCTGATACCACTGTTAGGGTTTTGCCATGTGTAAAGATGCGGAATTTTAAAATTTTTTACACAAAACCCATGTTTGCCCAAGGATCAATTGCATAGATCAATTTAAAACACAAGATCATCATAAAAGAACAATAAAGATTCGACCTTTATGATGTGTAGTCGCGATCCTCTTTCTCCAACCGACAGCAAGAGATCGCAAGCTCCCCAAGCGTGAAGCCTCTACAAGGAGCGCACCCCGACAAGACGAAGCACGACTGCTAGATCGTCAATGGAAGGGTTTTCTCTCTCTTTAGGGTTCTCAACACATGAGAGAGAGAGGAGATGAATCTAGGGTTAGGTTTTGGATGTTAACCAGGGAATAACCGTCTTAGATCTCTGTCTAATCTCTGGAAATCGATCATAAACCTCAACCTGGTCCCTTCTATTTATAGCAGAAGGTCAGAAACCGACTTAACCTGAACCGACTTGCTTCCTGCGGTCCGCAGGGCCCTCCTGCGGTCCGTAGGGACAGCCTGCGTCCAGTTAAACCGACATAATCAAGCACTCTCAGCCCAGCGGCCCGCTGGACCCTCCTGCGCCCCGTTGGTAGTGCCCTGCGGCCAGCAGGACCCTCATGCGGCCCGCAGGCAACCTGCATAAATGCAGATTTTGATTGTTTCTGATCCAAAACCAAACCCTTATTCAAATCCATTTAATTATGTCCCACATAATTAATTTATTCCATGCTTCAGTCCTATCTTAAGGTGTGACCCTGTAGGATCCATGTCTTGATCAGCAGTAAATAAATAAATATTCACAAGTTCATAATTGGCATCTAGCAATGCATTATGAACATCTGATCAAACACAGACATTATGATCCCTTATATCTTTTTATATTAATTCCTTTGTCACATGATAACCAATGTTCAATGTCAAGACTAGGTTTAAGTCATTCTTGACAATTAAATCACTTTCTTGATCTCCAATGCATAATCATCCATTTGTATTATCCCATAATCACAAATGTGCGCATGATAATTACCATTGCATCAAGGGGCCCAGGGATATCATTGCTTTTACAAGAAGTAAAAGGGACAAATGATCATTGTGATAATCTTACAGCTCTTGACATAATCTATGTATATTGACAAACTATCTTTATAACACTCGGTTAAAAGTGCGTTTGATAATTGCACAAATATACACAAATTATTCAAGACTATAAACTATCTCAATGAAAAGAATCAATATTATTTGTGACATGCTAATGACTTACACAAATCCTATAGCAAGTCAACGCGGGTCATGTCCAATATCATGTATCCCATACATATATTCGTGTGATTGATTAGATACCCCGTATCAATGATCTGTGAAACATGATCACATATCAATCCACACACTAGCTTATATATTCAAGCAGTGTTCCTTGCTGATGATTTAGCTAGGGACATATTTAGAGTTATAAAACTTAAAAGAGTTTCACAATTCCAAGTTATCAACACAAATGATCTAGTAATACATTTATAACTCAAGGAACAAGATAAAATATCCAATGCATATGACAAAACAAGAGTACAATAATTGGTCCTCTAGGCCATTATTCCAACAATAAATGCATAATATTCCTTTAAAATATTTAATCTTTAACTTTAGAATGCATTATATTATACAACTAGATAAATACAATAAGCACTAAAATAAAAAAAACTTGTCAAACTCCCACTAAAATCGAACATCATCTGCTGAGACCAAACTCATACGAGAACTCATAACTCGTATCATAATTTGTGAACTCGTATTCAAGTCGCAATTAATTAGAGCCAACTCGCAACTCGTATTCATGATCTGAGGTGATCATAATTTAGAAATTCATGATTGAGGAGTGAGTTGGAGAGGAAGGAGAAGAAGAGAAAATGATAGAATGATAGAAGAGAACTCGGGAGGGAAAGAGCAACCGAAAGAAAGAGATCATAATTGCAGCTACTAGACATCGATGCTCCGCTAATTTGCTATAAGTCTAAGTCTATAACTAAGGCTCGTATACGACCGAGTTGACAAGCGAGTTGATCATACTGACTCAAATTCAAACAAAAACTAACTCAAGCCAAATAACTCGAACCAGAAAAGCTCGAGCTGAAATATGAGAGAATTTTGACGAACTAACATCCGAACTAGTTACGAATGATTTACGAATTCTAAATTTTTTGCCCAGCCCTAAATATAACCACGTAACAACTATAAATAGCCATTGTTCGTTAAAAGATATTTTGTAGTAACTATTGATAGTTATTTTATTTGAATAAATATAAATCGACGCCACCATAATATAAAAAGACGCGAATTCTCTTAAGCAGCACTTTATTAGTCAAATCTTCGTTGCATTATTTTCCTAGTTAAACTATGGGGATAATTCTTGGGAAATAATTGTTTGGGGACTGTTATCACCCCTCTATATATGCGGAACAATTAAACACTTGTGGTACAATGTCATTTGGACTGTATTTGGACTGTATTACGTATACCGGAAGCAGATTCTTTGTCGCGCAGCAGAAATAAACGTCTCAGATTCTCTGCGCTGTAGATTACGAACGGCTCAGAGTTGATTTAGGAGATTTGATATTATAAAATTTAACTTGAAAATTTCGATGCAAATCAAAAATTGAGATTTACTGCACAGCACGCACATTATTTATACCGCGCTAGAAGATCTCATTTAATTTCCACAACGAGTCAACAATTGACCTTCATCTACGGATCACCGACGTAATTAAAAGTGAAGAAACAAAAATAAAAAAAAACTTTGTTTAGATTTTGAGAAATCTGAAATCCAATTAATAAATAATTATTGAAATTTCAATTGATAGATAACTAGCATTCGCAAATCACAATAATGAGGAGATTTTTTGCCATGCAACAACGAACGATTGAGATTTTCTGCGAGATTTTCTGCGCTGCACCACTTAATCGCGCAAAATAAATACATAAAAAAGTGAGTTTTCTATAATTTAGTTACACGATCGATACAAATCAAAGATTAATATCTATTGCGTGTCACCTACCGCACGTTAGGTGATCTCGTATCCAAAATAACTGGCTGACGCGTTTCCCGAAAATCTATAATATCTTCTAATGGAACCTTTTTACCGTACTCTATGACAGAAAAAAATATCCAAAAACAGCGATTGGGCCAAGTTCTCTTTTGTTTGTTTTTCTAAGGTCACAGTTTAGATTTTAGGCCCAAATAAGCCCAATTAGGTTGAGGAGATCCCTTTCATTATGGACTTGTATCATCCGCATTCATTTTTTATGGGTGCTCTCTGCACCTACTAATTTGGACCGTCCGATTAGATTTGAACGCTTGATCACTAATTATATGATTCAGGAGGGTTTTTGTATTATAAAATCATATCTGTTCAAATTTAGTCAGACGAACCAAATTAATGGATGCAGAGAGCACTTATTTTTTATGGATGCAGAGGATATTGTTTCTTGCATTATCACCTGATTACATTTGATGATAAAACTAGATACGAGTCTCGCGCTGCTTCGACAAAATAAATAAATAAATTTCAAAATATAATTTCTAGTTGATCGTATTGTTAGAGAAAAAAGATTCATAGAAGTGCGTAAGAACAAAGAATATTAGAATTACTTGCTTTGTTTTGTAAGAATTTTATATTTTAAAAAATATATTCAGTTTCTCTTTCTAACTTATGTATTTTTAGATTAATTTGATCAACAATTATTTGTGTTTTTATTAAAATAAAAGCATAACTATTTTGCACTTAAATTTTGTAATTTTCAGATTATTTTATTTCAAAGGGTAAATTAAATAAGATTGAATTTTTGGAGGTTGAGATCCGTCTGAATAATACCTGATTGCAATTTTTAAAATCAAACCAAAAATATTTCAAAAGGGGAAAACTTATCATTTACTATGAATAATCAGTGATATCATCTTTATCACTAAAATATTTCAAGCCTAGTAAACACTGGAAAGGAAATATTTACACTGTTAAAGAATTAAATGTTGCAGATCCGACCTTTTAAATATAAAGAAAACCTACAAAAAATAAAAATTTTAATTTTATTTCATATGATATAAATATGCTAAAAATCACGTATAAAATGTCGTATTGTCGAATAGTTTTTCTAATGGTTCCCCATTCAATTTTTTATATAATCGTTTTTTTTTTACTTAAAAGTTAAAACATGGTGTTTTGAAGAAAAAAATGAAGCTAAATTTAATCATTTTCATCAACTTTGCTAGGGTTGAGTTTAAAGACAAAAAAAAATACAAATGATTAATCTGGAATCCGTATCCCACAGAATGAACAGCATTACGTGAGACGTTTGGAGGCAAGAAACACGTTGTAAATTCGTCTCGATACTATAGCAAATAATGCATGAACAATTTCGACGCTGTAGCAACGATGAGACTGCATTATGTGGTACAGTATATCTTACTGAATGTGAATTCATTAATCTAACGATCAAAATCTCCACCTCTGTTGTTTAAACTGTAGAGATTCAGTAACGATTCATATATATATACATATAATAGTGATAGCTACAGTTTCTACTGGTACAATTGTCCTCGATGATGAACGACGACTTTAATTTAAATTTCTTTTTTTTTTTTTCTGAAAACTTGGTACCAAGGTGACTTTAATTTAAATTTCACCGTACGAAAGCCTCGTGGCCAGATTATTATTATTATTATTATCATATTATAATTTGTAATGATGCATTGTTTCAAGTTTCAACTGTGAAAGATGCATAAGTCGTAACCGAAAAGTTGGGTATTAAGTATTCGGGTGAAGTATGTTGCTTGCGTATCTATCGTACTTGTGTATTTGAATTCTTCGTTGTGCATCGAAATTTGATGTGCTTAAATCTTCGTTTTGTATTAGTGGTATTTAATATTTTGGAAGATTTTTTTTATTTTTATATATAAATGTGTTTATTTCTGAATAAAATTCTGAATCCGCCACTGTGACCAGGTACATGTTTGACGAATTCGTATTCCCGAAATAATGCGGGTTCTGAAATTGTTAGCGGACAGCACTGTTAAATTGTAAATTCGTTGGTAGTATAACAAAAACACTGTACATGCAGTCTCGTCGCTATAACAACGGTGAAAATGCAGAAGGGGCCACTGCTGCTGATAATTTCAGGAAATGTAAATTCATGTTTGACCCCACCCTGTAGATAGTGTATAGAACTAGGAAGCGGATTCTCTGCCGCGTAGCAGTAACGAATGCTCAAGATTCTCTACATTGTAGGTTATGAACGGTCCATATTTGATTCAGTAGGTATGACATTATAAAATTTAGCTTGCACGAATTTCGATACAAATCAAAAACTGAAATTTATTGAGCAACACGCACAGTATTTATTGCGAGCGATAGAAAATCTCATTCCATAGAACTATACATGTAATACTGTGTATAGTGTACACACGTAATTTTACGTGGGAATCCACTTATCTTCTGTCGGTTGGGTCCACCAAACTCGGAGAAAAATAGAAAACCAAGAAGAATTTGCTTCTCATGTCTACTAATAAGGTTTAAAATGACATCTTTCCTAACTTGCGTGTTATGTACTAATACTATGTCTACTGTTTTGTTATTTCTCCTTTTTTTTCTCTCATTGCTAAGTTCAAATTATGACGATTATTGCACATGCGGGGAGCTTTCCGAACCAAATCCGCTGCTTGTCAAATTTCATCTTGTTCTCTGTTTGTTTCGATCTAGATCGTTCAAAACTCATTTAACGGTCAAAGAATCTTCTTTCTGAATCAAATCACAACCGTTCGTGACGATCGATCGATTCGTGACGGTCGAATCGAAACAAGCAGGATGCTGCTTGCCTCAGATACAAGCAGCAGATTCGGATCCGGAGCTTTCGTAGAATTCCTTGTTAGTTTCTTTTGGAAACAACGTGACTATAATTCTAAGTATATAACTAGAAGAGTTAATTATCGCTTAGCCTAATTATAATACTATAACACAAGTGCTGCGAAGAATAAATTATATTATCGCATTTTGGCACAATTTATAATGAAATCAATTTATACCAACTATCGATACTGATTTTATTATGCATCTTATTTGTGTTATCGTGCACATTATTTGAGTTATTATGCATGTTATACTATAGTTTTTTTCAGTAAAAAAAATAACATGTATAACTATTTCATTACAAAAAATAACATGCATAATAACTCAATGTGCACGATAATTCAACTAAAGGTGCATAATAAAATCAATAATATGTATAACTATTTCATTACAAAAAAAACATGCATAATAACTCAAATAGTATGCACGATAACTCAACTAAACTAAAAATGCATAACAAAATCAATATCAATAGTCGGTATCAAATATGATATCTACGTATCAACTCCAATCAATTGAATAGGTAGTACATGCGGTCGTTATCAGCGGGGGCGGTTCATGAAACATTTAAGCCTAGCACTATTTAGTAATAACAATAATGATGATAATAATAATAATAATAATAATAATAATAATAATAATAATAATAATAATAATAATCATTATTACTATATATTAGTTTTATTATACTATTTTTATTTTATTTTATTTTATTTTATTTGCTTTTGTAGTTTGTTTGTAATTTAATTATAGATTGCATCTTTACTGAGGGGCACGTTTTAAAAATTAAACTCCCTACATATTAAAATAAAAATAGTTGAATAAATTTAAAAGATAACCATAACAAACAAATACTTTTAGTTCTCATATTTATTTGCACTCAAATTCCTCCTTAAATTTGCATTACAGATGATGTTCTTCTCGTTTTTTTTAGTCTCATTCACCTTTTTTTTATCAAAAACTATTGTTTCGAAATAAGATTATTTCAAAGTTAACTTTAACAAAAAAAAAAAATTTAAAACTTCTTTCGTCCTTCACATCTAGAATTTTAAATTTTGTTGAATAATAACCTAGGCACCTACATCTGTTGCCCCCAATAAAGCCGAGACACAAATGCTTTTTGAAGTACAATTTCTTTTGCAATGAAAAGAGAGAAATTATTATTTTCAACATCTAATTCTGCAAATCAAGTTCAGACGCTTGCTTAGAAATTAGAATTGCTTTCACTTGAATCCGCCACCGATTATCAATATTGTTTGTAAGTAAGATACGTAGGGTGAATTCAGGATTTGTATATGAATGGTTCAAATATATGATTTTTTTTCAGAGTGGTTCAAAATAGTGCATATCTTTTTAAAAATCCTAAATTATAAGATATTTAAAAAAAAATTCAAGTACATGATTAATTTTGCATTTTTTTTTCCAGAATGGCCATCCTGCTTTCACGTAGCTCCGCCCCTGACGATGCATCCTCACAAATAATTTAGAGGTCCATGCATCAATAATTTTGCTAATTTTAAAGGTAGATTATATTTATCACTCAAAGAAAAATAGTCGGATTTTATTCATCACATGTTATGATGCATTCACCAAAAAAATTGACACTTCAAAATTTCTTTTAGCAACGTCATACATGTTGACATATTTTGGTGACTATAAAATTGACAGTGGCGTCATAAATTGACATTAATTGTTGTGAAATGTCCTCCTGTCAGCAAAGGTATTCTCAATTTAAAATATTGTTAACATTGAAGTAATTAATAACATTTGATCATTTACTATAAAAATGATATTTTCGTAAATTGAAATTTTGAAGGGACCAAAACATGATAGATTTGAGCATTACCTTGTCAAATGACAATTGCAATTAATTTAAAGTGAAATAAATGTTAATTAAATATTAATGAAGTAGTATGGATAAATCTCAAATTGCTCAATTTATTATGTTTCTTAACTATGTCATGTAACTAATTGTATTATTCATTGAAGTCAATTCTTCACTGATTATTATTTAATTTGATGGCTCTTATATCATAGTTCTCCACAGAAGTATCTGTTTAGTATATCAAAGATGCAATATGACTATTAAACAAAATATATTTTGTGTTTTTATTTAATTATTTTACGATTTGTATATGCCTGAATATTTCAATAAAACATTCATCCACATCAAAATAATTTAAATGAAAATAATTTCTTCAAAGATCAAAGAATATTTAAATAAATATATTCTTTCGAAGATTTATCATTTTCTAGAGCAAAATAAAAAATAACCTGGTATCCTGGTAATGATAGTTCAACCATATATTCAATCTTTATGTTACATATATTTGAGAAATATCATTTAAATTATTATAGAAGTGTTCTTAATTAATTACACAATACATATACTAAATTTGAGATAATTCCTAGTTTGTTTTTGTCATTTGTCGTAAAGCCATCAAAACTCCACCACTAAATTTTTTATTTTGTTTAATGAAAGGCTAAACATTTTTAATTGGCTTAAATTTGATATATTTTCTATCCAACAAAAATTGCAATATATCTACAAAAAAAATTTATTTAAGATAATATTTAAAAAATATGCGCCTTAAAACTTGAGTATCATAAAAGCTTGAATTACACCAGAAAAATCGGTGAAAATTAAGAGTATCAATGTTTTGATCATTTTGATAATTTAATTTCACTCGACTTATAAAGATGTTTTAATATTAATACACCTTTAAACACCATAATTTCATGTACAAAGTATATTACAATACTTATACTAACCTACAATAAAATCCATTAGTTAGAAAAAAGGGAGAAATTCAAATTCCCTCTGTACATGTTCTTCTACTGAATAATATAACATAGGGTTTTCTTAATTTAATCGATTTTTTTATGTACATGCCTACATGGCGTTTAATTTAATACTCTTGTCAATTATACTAGGCTGTATCTAGTTGGCCTGGCATGATTTCTTGCTCTGTTTCGTATACATTACAACTACTATATATTTTTATTCTACGTGAGTACAAATATACTACAATCCGACATCCCTCGTAGTGGAAGTTCCTCTGTAGCATGCTTCATAGAAGAAACAGAGCTACTCTGTTTATTCTCTTTACCAACTTCAACAAGCATTTGTTGAGGTTCCCTCTCTAAACCTGGTAAAGTATCTGACTTCTCCTTTATATCATTTCTTTTTTTTTCTTTTCTGGACAAAATGATTTCTGATATACTGTACAATCTCTGTCATAATGCTCCAAATTCAGGACAAATGCTATTGTATTTTGCTAAATGTATCCAAATTTATATTATTTTTTTATTTTTTTCTTATTACAGTTTATCTCTTGGAAATTAAACAAGGAGTGACAAAAAGATAAGGAATGATGCCTCCAAATTCTGTAAAACTCAAAATGGAGGACCCCAACAATTTCTCTTTCGTGCAATTTGACTATAAAATTGCAGAGAAAGAGAACAAAATCATGAGCACAAAGCAATTGACATGGCTTTTGGCTCTCAGAGCACAGAGAGTCACCTCTACTGTTTCAAATTCGATTAAAATTATAATGCATCGGGCTTTCTTCAAGAGAAGAGAAGAAACAGGAAAAAGTGACAAGATACTGAATTTCCTTAAAATTATTTTCCTTCTCTTTTTCTTCACTTTGCTATTTGAGATATACGCGCATTGGAATAAATGGAATTTGGGGCACATGATTCAGCCTCATGAAGTCCCTAATATAGCTTATGCTGTATATTTGCAATGGCTTTCAATCAGAGGAGATTATATTGCACCATTTACAGTTTATCTGTCAAGATTTTGTGTAGTTCTTTTTCTGGTACAATCAATAGATCGGCTTGTGCAATGTATCGGCTGGTTCTGGATCAAGTGTAAGAGGCTAAAGCCAGTATTGCCAAACAATGCCAGTTCATATTTTCCGATGGTGCTTGTTCAAATTCCGATGTGCAATGAAAGAGAGGTAAATCATCAGTGCAATTTAGCTCCTTTTTTATTTATCTTCTCATATTTCAGTTGGTATCAATTAATTAAGGATGCAAAAAAATTAATTATAACTAAAGCCCCATTAGGTCCTGATGATTTTTGCTGTGACAGAAGTTATTTTTAAATAAAGACAGACTTCATTTCAGCACTCATATATTCCATCAAATAACTAAAACAAAGAGCATTGTAAACGATCTTAGTTAAGGTCATGTATCATTAGATATGATATATAATCTTTCAGTTTCTAATAGAATATTTTTAAGACCTAAAAAGGTTGTCCCTTTCTTGTACTTTTTGGGAATGAGTTTGTTAACATTATGCTTTCAATGGAAATCAGATGCCACTGAAAATTAAATAAAATATACAATATAACTTGGATATCTCAATTTCCATATGAAGGGAAATTTTGAACTAGTCTATGTACCATACATAAAGCTTATTTAACTGTTGAATAAAATTCAAGAGGTAAGTATATAGAAGAAAACAAAACAACCTTAATTATGATCACTTCAGGTCAACTATGTGTCCCCTGTACCTACCAGTATTCTTAGCTGGAAGATGCTGGTCTGAGATTGACCTGAACCTTAATTCAGTTTATTTAGGACCTCTATATAAGTACTTATCTACTGAAATTCTAATTTTTCTATTTCTTCATCTGATCTATAGGTTTATGAACAATCTATTGCTTCTGCTTGCAATTTAGACTGGCCACGTAACCGGCTATTAATTCAAGTTTTAGATGATTCTGATGATAAGTTGGTACAAACCCTAATTAGAAATGAAGTATCTAGTTGGAAACAAAAGGGAGTAAACATAATATACCGACACAGATATTTCAGAACCGGTTACAAAGCGGGAAACCTATGTTCAGCAATGGAATGTGATTATGTCCGAGATTATGAATTTGTTGCTCTTTTCGATGCCGATTTTCAGCCAAATCCTGATTTTCTCAAGCAAACAGTACCTCATTTCAAGGTTCTTTTTTCTTTGTTCTTTTTATTTACCTTTTTTATTCATGTTCACCGAGGGCAGAACCACCGGTGGGGCCAGGGTCTTCTTTTGCCCAAAAAAATTTAAACCCCTTAATTAAGTTTCTAATTAAATTTGATTAAATGGTAAGATTTTAGTAAAAATTTGGTTGATGTTGCAAAAAATTTATTAAATTTTGTAAAATTGATCAAAATTGATTTTTGGCACTGTTATAACATTAAAATTAGACTATACTTGCAAACCGACTTCCTCTAATTCAATGTTCTGGTTCCGCCCCTGTGTTCACCTTCTTCAAGACATAATTACGATAACATACTTAAATCTTAGGTTAGTTACTTTATAATATGTTGTGCCAGATGTTATGCTTGACATTATGTTCCCCTCATATATACTAGTTGGAATTGAAAACATTTGCAATACTATGGTTCTTTTGACAATTATGGAAAGATAGACAACCACAATAACCAACTCATACACATTACCAACAAGTAGTAGTAAGCATTACTGACAATACTGGTTAACACCGCATATTTACAAGTTTACAACATTTATTTATCGGAATAAAGTATGCTTTAGTTAGAAAAGTTACTTTCAACTGCAGGACAATCCCCAATTAGGTCTAGTTCAAGCAAGGTGGTCGTTTATAAACAAAGATGAGAACCTTTTGACACGGCTTCAGAACATAAACCTTGCCTTCCATTTCGAGGTCGAGCAACAAGTGAATGGCATCTTTTTGAACTTTTTTGGGTTCAATGGTACAGCTGGTGTTTGGAGAATAAAGGCTCTAGAAGATTCCGGGGGGTGGCTTGAGAGAACCACAGTAGAGGATATGGACATAGCCGTCCGGGCTCACCTCAAAGGCTGGAAATTTATATTTCTCAATGATGTTAAGGTACAACTGAGGGAGGGGATATCATAAATTGATATAAGCGAAAATGTTTGACCATTTATTTAATTGAAACCAAAAATCAGCATAAACTGATCTGATCTTAGTAACCGGGACATGATATATTGAAGTTACCTCAGCTATTTTCTACGCAAATCAGTGGCAAGTTGTTCTGTCAATGTCTTCTTTATGAACTATGTTTGTTGTACATTTTAGGTGTTATGTGAAGTTCCTGAGTCTTATAAGACCTACAAGAAGCAGCAACACAGGTGGCATTCTGGTCCAATGCAACTCTTTAGACTATGCCTTCCAAGTATCATAACCTCCAAGGTTTGCATCACATCAAATCAAAAGATATGAATTAATTATGATCTTCAATTCATGGTAACTCAAGTTTGTTGCAAATCAAAAGATGTGAATTAATTACTCTTTGGTGACAGATATCTGCATTGAAGAAGATGAATCTCATATTCCTTTTCTTTCTGCTTCGGAAGCTTGTTCTACCATTTTACTCCTTCACACTATTTTGCATAATCCTACCTCTCACAATGTTTATACCAGAAGCAGAGTTACCAGTTTGGGTTATCTGTTATGTACCTATTTTCATGTCTTTGTTAAATGTTCTTCCTTCCCCCAAATCTTTCCCTTTCATAATCCCTTACCTCCTATTTGAAAACACCATGTCTGTGACAAAATTTAATGCCATGATTTCTGGCTTGTTCCAACTTGGCAATTCATATGAATGGGCCGTGACCAAGAAAACTGGTAGATCGTCTGATACCGACCTTTTAGAGACCGGAAAGAAGGCATTGAAGAAGTCCGTTTCAAAGGGTGATATAGAGTTGGGAGCTGAGGTGTATGAGGAAGAAAAGAAGGTGAGAAAGAAAATAAATAGGATATATTTGAATGAGCTCTTTCTCGCGTTTCTGCTACTGACGGCTGCAGCTCGTAGCTTGTTATCAGCACAAGGTGTTCATTTCTATTTTTTGCTTTTTCAAGGACTTTCTTTTCTTGTGGTTGGTTTGGATCTTATAGGAGAGCAAGTTGATTGACAACAGTTAACAGATTGTTCTTATAAGATTTTACATGTAATTTTTCATTAATTTATACCTCATTGATTTGAACACATTACACATTTGTATACTTTGAGAAATGTAAAGAGAATTGTTTACATGGTATTAATTTGAAATTGAGGCCTAGATCATAATCAGTAAAAGTTTTGGCCCATTGGGTTTTCATAATTTTCTTGTAAGAAAACCAGTAAACGAGCCTAATTGTTCTAGTTAATGGGCTTGAATCATTTATGGGCCGAATGAATAAATTCTCTAACATATCACTTGCAACACAAAAAGAGCAGCAATAGTTGAAGTCAAAAACAGGGGACCAATGATGTGATAATTATGTACTATAAAATAATTGTAAATGATTGATCCTGGAAATAAGGCTGAATTTTGGTGCTTCAAGAAGGAAGAAGAACAAAGTAAAGGCAACACTAGAGGCTAGATTGCTAGAACGATAGAATGCAATGTAATGTAGTGAACTAGTGATGATTTAAAAAGATAGGTGGCATTGGCAATTGTTTCATTTTCAACGGTTGGTTTGGTTTGATATCGCATCATGCATTCCATGCTTCCCATTAAATCTAGTTCCTTTGATCATCATATTTTTATTTTCCGGGTCCCCACTTTCCTTGAAGAGACCGGATTCTCTGTGGCAGGAGTATTTAGCAAGTCACTTACAGTAAAGTGTTTTATTTCACTTTCCTAGAAGAGACCGAATTCATATCCCCTAAATTGGTCAGCAGCAGTGGGCCTTCTTGCATTCTCACCGCTGCTACAACGTCGAGTGCTATCTGTACATTATTTTTGCTACAGTACCAACGAATTTACAACGTAACAGTGCTGCCCGCTGACCATTTCATGATCCTGCATTATTTCGGGAGATACAGATTCGAAGAGACCGGATTGCTTTGAAAAAAAAATTCTGGTATGACGATCAGTGACACCAAAGAGCGGTTTGTACTGTGCTCATAAAAAAATTCATAGTTTCGTGCTAATACATGCTATTATTAGAGAAGAGTTATTATGATAAAATTATTTGGTAGGGAATTGCAACCATATCACCTCTACATATCATTGCAATGGATATTTGTCGTTTGGTGGAGGTAGTATGTTATCTTTATATATTTTATTTTTTTCTTATCTGATTGATAGATTTTTTTCCATAAAAAAGGTGGGGTGAGTCGGTGAGATATGTTAGCAAGTAATTCGTTCATGGTTGCATATGGAAGTATGTTATTTGTTCATGCTCTTTTTGAAGTATTTTGTTCATGTTTTTTAGTCACAAGTTGACAAGTACATTTCTTTCACAATTGTTGTTGATTAACAATTAACTAAGAATCAGAAAGTGAAACTTGATATAGTTGGTCTTACACTACATCAAAAAAGTCATTCAAAATCAGTTAAAAAATTCAAGTAAAACCGGTTATCCTACCGATAGTAATAAGGGATCTAAATGTTTTAAAACTCGGTTCTAGTTCATCTAAAAAATCCGAATTTTGAATAGATTAAAACATGTTTTAATTAAAAATCGATTCTAGGACATATCATTGGAACCAGCTGTAAATTAAAAAATGATTCTAGGACTTACCTTTAGAATCTGTTGTAAATTAAAAACGGGTTGTAAGACTATCGTTAGAATTTGTTATTAATTAAAAACTAGTTTTAAAGAGTAAAAAAATATACGTTATACATTCCGTGACTAGTGTTACTTTATTCAAATCATTGCATATTAAAAATCATATTGGGTTCAACCATTATACACAATATACATTCAAATTGTTTTATTTAGTGCAATCTAATTGAAGAAACATAAAATATTAAATAATAAAAATATGATATTCTAAAAGTCAACTTCAATATAAATTTACTAAAAGAAATTGTTGCTCCATTATGAAAGTTGTGTTTTAATATTCACCAAATGTGCTACGACTTTATATGAGAGAGAAGAGAGATCAAGAAAAAAAAATGATAACACAAAAAATAAAAAGAGAAATAACACAAAAACAAAAAGAGAAAGAGTTTTGATAGAAGAGATAAAAGAAGAGAGAACCAAGAACAAAGAAAGAAAGAGAAGAGAGATCAGAAGAAAATAGAGAAAGATAGAATTATATAATATTTTTCAAGTTTTGGTTTTGTTTTGAAAAGAGGGTCACACAGATAGTGAATGAATATACCGGCTTTTTCATAGTGGGTACAGATCTAAAGGTTCAGATTTTTTGAATCAGTTTGTACGAAACAACTGGTTCTAAGCATTATTAGAACCAAATTAGAGTAAAGAACTAGTTTAAACATACATTTAGAATCAGTTTAATACAAGATTCTAAATAGCGCTGATATAGCGGAAATAACGGATATTTTGGCTTGAGCGCAAGATATTTCTTAGACACCACCGATATAGCGGATATAGCAGATATAGCGGATATAGCGACGATATAGCGGTAAGATCTTTAAATGTTAATTATTTTGACTTTTGAAATAAGATTTTTTGTCAATTTCTCATGAAAGTTATTATGCTCTTATGAATCAGTACATTGATATTTGACAGTTATTGATACTCATTTAAGTTATATTAGTAATTTTAACTGCTATATCGCCGCTATATCATCGATATACCTCTAAATGCTAAATGACTCCTACACCGCTATGAACCGCCATCCGCTATTTAAAACCTTGGTTTAATATAACTAACATGTTCTAACCAACATTTAGAAACAGGTTGATATAGACAACATGTTCTAACGTTTGAAAAAAGATTTTTTTCAATTTCTAGAATCTGATTTTAATTAGATACCTTATTTCGAATTGTTTTAAAAATCCTTATCATGTTCCCTTAGCAATATTAAACTTGTTATTTAGTCAACTGATTTAAATTGAGGGGTTCAAAATCTCTTTTTTCTGGTAGAGTTAGATAATATATATACATACATTAGCTTACTAGTTTTGAAGTAGGATCATCTTATATAAAAAATCAAGTTACCTGATGACAGGGATAGACACAAGCAAGGGTCCTAGACATACATTTCAAAATTCGATATCAAAACAACAACCTTTCATATGCTTACAATATAGATCAAAAGGTGGCAGTAGGTACTGATGTAAAATATCAGAAGTTAATAAATTACCCTAATTTATATCTAATTCGGTCGCAAGCGCATGACCTAGTCGGGTAGTATTTGTTAGATTGGGGTCCTAAGGTCAATTGTTAGTGCGGAAGCATTTTTTAACAATTATAATTCAAATTTTTAGACCTTAATCACTTAGCTAAAATTACATGCAAGCAAATATTAATAGCGATTGAGCAAATCAAGATAACAAAATGCAAGTCTAGTAAAGAGAGAGAGTAAAGAACAAGAGAGATCAAGAGAACACAAGAACACGCGATATAAGGTGGTTCAGCCTACAAACAAACTAGACCTACATCCGCAGGACTCTCGGAATCAGAACTTCCTTTCGGGACCGATTCCACTAAACAATGAGTGTTTTTTATAATTGTAGAACCAATCTTTAGTTTCTTCTCAATAAGCAAACCAGTCTTAGATTCCTAAACCTATGCAAGGGATTACACCACTCTACAAGGTAAAAGTCTGATTGATTAAACAATCAAGGACAGTGATGCGCTACTTGACAACACAATGTAGTGCACCAAAAGGCTAACGAAGCTAGCTAGAATAAGTGTTATCGGATTGATAATTAGATTATTGTAGCTATTCTAAGTCTCTCAGGTTAGGTAGTTGTAGGAGAAGACTTTAATGCTCTTTCTGATACTCAATTGTATGATTAAAAGCTTTGGAAAGGTTTTAGATATCATCTTGATTCGTACCCCCAAGTTATATATAGACTGGGCACTTCTTGAAGTCTTGCGGTCTTGAGATCTTGCCATTGCATTACAGATTCATGCAACTCGTTATAATAGATTGGCAGCTTTTCCATATTTGTCCTTCTCTGTTTGATTCACTGACTTATGGTTCCTCTTGAGCAGGAACTCGTTGTGACGGGTTGAGCATGTGTTATGGTAATGCATGCCTCTGGAAACTCCTTCATTCTTCAGCACTTCTCCTCTTCAACCTGTTATTATAGGTTGGGCACCCGTTGTGACGGGTTGGGCACCCGTTGTGACGGGTTGGGCACCCGTTGTGACGGGTTGGGCACCCGTTGTGACGGGTTGGGAACCCGTTGTGATAGGTTGGGCATCCGTTGTGACGGGTTGAGAGCTCGTTGTGACGGGTTGAGCACCCGTTGTGACGGGTTGAGCACCCGTTGTGACGGGTTGAGCACCCGTTGTGACGGGTTGAGCACCCGTTGTGACGGGTTGAGCACCCGTTGTGACAGGTTGAGCATGTGTTATGATAACGCATGGCTCTGGATGCCCAAATGACTTACTTTTTATGTCTTTGAGTACGTCTTGACTTGTACATGCATGTTTGAGCCTTTGCTTCATCAATGTTAACATGTATAAACTTGTATCTCACCAAAATTCAATTGTGCAAGGTTAGTACTGATTTGTTTTGCAAATTGTCAAACAAGAGATGAGTTTAATCAAACAAACTCTCCCTTTTGACAATTTACAAAACCATATGTGATGTGCATAACATATGATGCATATCATTACATTTCTTTCCTTTTTGCAAAGTATAAAGCTAAATTCAAAAGCTCTCTCTGAATTTTAGCATGTATTTATAATCAAGTCAAGGTATAAATTGCTCCCCCTTAATCATATAAATTTTACAATTATAGCACAAGTTATCATTTAAAATAAGATTTGTAATTTCAAGAATAGAGAAAGGAGCAATATCAAGGAATATAATCAAAAGTCATATCATGAAAGACGCAAGCAATATAACAATATTCCAAAACATGCATACAAAACAAGATAAGCACATAACATAAAACAAGTCTTAACGGAGCATAGCAAATAACAACTTAGGAAATTCTAAAAATTACAAGATGTTGCGCTCTCCATCACATAGTCTACATGTTATCTCCCTCGTGTAAGGACCCAAAAACCTGTATCTTATCCAAGATGCGCGATATTGCTCTTGAAAAGTATCGATCTCATCAAACATTTCATCCACTCCTCTATAGTACTCCATCTTGTGCAACGTAAGATCATGCAACTGATTTGAAAGTTGTTGCAAACATTACAAGGTGAATCTTGTAGGTGAAGGAGGTCTTGAAAATGTATCGGCTTGTTGTTGTGGTGGTGCTTGAGGTTAAAGTTGAGTTTCGGGAAACACATTCTCCATTGGTTCCAATCTTGGAGGACTAGGTGAAGGATGGGATGAACTTGCTTATTTTCTCCTTTTTCTTTCGGATACTTGGTTATCCATTGGGGCATCAAGGCACTCATTCGGGTTATCCCGTTGATTTGGTGTCGCATTAGATGCTAAAATCCATTGATTTATCTTATACTTTTTACTTGGTTCCCAATAACGTCTTTCTTTAACCCATCCAATTGAATCAAGTATATCAACAAGATTGTCGGGTTTAAAGGTCGGTTGATTATTTCTTGGAATTCTTAGGCCAGCATGGATCATGATTTGGATCAAGTGATGAGGATAGTGTAAGGACTTGTTGGTATTGGTCAAGGCATCTCATATGATTTTAGATAATGTATGTGATTTGAACAGCATTATCTTAGCAAATCAAATGCCTAAGCAAGTACATGGCATTCATCTTCATGTTGGTCTTGATCTTGCTTTTAGGAGTTAAGATGTTATTAATGAAAAGGAAACCCAATCGATAAATGTCCGGAAGACGGGTAACAATAAGTTTTTTCTTGTGGACTATGGCCCCAAATCAGCTTTTGTAGTCGAAGTGATCGACATCGGTTGGCCAAATATTGAATGGATACACCTCTTCTCTAATATTTGAAATACCAAAGACTTCATATAAGATATTTATGGTTATGGATATTTCTTGGCCACAAATATTAGTAATAACACCACATGGTTAGCTTGTAGGTTTCATATTGGCATAAATAACCCGAATTGGCAACTCTTGGTACATAAGGTCACACTCTATGATTGATTGTCATTGCCAAAATTCAATGTAATCTTGAATAATTATCCAAGATTGATCGACCAACTTATTTTCATCATTGATTTTGAAGTAAAAAAGTTTTGAGATCATACATTTTGGTACTTGTTCATGAAGTTCTTGAAATCCTTAGGGGTTTGAAACAAAATCGGTTTGTGGATGATATTTCCATGAGGTTTTATCTTCCAATTAGCTTTGAAGGTTCTTCTGGAGATGTCCGTAGTGACCTTTCACATGCTTGTTGTCCAGAACCTTCACCTTCTTCAATTTGAACCCTTTCTCGAATCATGTTAGTTCTCTTCTTGACTACTAACTTATGAGATTTTAGAGGATTTGGTGCCATAAGAAAGACTAGGGCAATGATTGGTGAGAAAATTATTTTGGCTTGAGAGGAAAAGAAATTGATTGAAGTTGGATTTTCTAGAGTGTAAATTTCATGAGTAGCTGTTGGAAAACAGAATTTTGCATATATAGTAAAAGCGTATATAAGAATGTTATAATATAAATATATAATAATTTTATTATTTTATTAAACATTTTATAAAATTAATTTTTTTTACATTATTGTTCGAATGAAGTCATAAGAAATAAATTGTATATAAAATATTACTAATAAAGTTATAAAAATACTAGTATATATGATATAATTGTCTTACAATATATTAATAGTTGTGATACAAATATTAACAATATAAAATATAGTAATAACGTTGCTCCAATAAGGAGGCCCATGAAAGTTGTAACCTTAATGAAAGGGAGGTTTGATTTAAAAAATAGGTGTTTGGAGGACACCAGTGACGAAGCTATATAGGGGCAAGCTCAGGTACGTGCTTGGGCTTGATTTGCAAAAATTGCAGTCCTCATTCGTTGTGTCTGAGTAGAATGGAATTAGTGTCTAATCTTTACTGTAGAATTTGGCGTAGGTGTCTAGGAAGTTGGATAAAGACTATAATTTTGAAAGAAAGGTTCAGCTAGTTCAAAGTTCTTTTGAAAACTTTGTAAATATAATTCTTTCGTCTATAATATTGTAATTTATGTAATAACACAATAACACGTGTGTTATAAAAAATTAGAAAGAAAGTTGTTGTACAAAATAAAATACTAAGAATAATTTATGTATGCTATAAAATATGCTCAAAAGACGTTCTTCAGTACTACCATCATGAGTCTCAAATAATCCAAATTATTAAGAATATAATATACTCTTATTGCATTTAGGTTTAGTTTCAAAAATTAAAATAATTACAATAATTTTGATATAAATATTGATCTGAAATAATAATAAAGTTAGTGAAATGCATTTAATAAGACATTGAAGATAAGCTGAAAAAATATGTGAGCAAACTAAATAAAATATATGCAAATAAATTATTATTTTTATTATTATCGTAATAATAATAATAATAATTATTATTATATTGTTGTTGTCGTGATAGTCGAATAATGTGTTTAGGTTTGAAAACTCTCCGAGAAACCCGAGGCCGCGACCTGGCCTGGCCCGACCTGAGGTCCAACCTGTGCGGATCCGTTAAAAAAAACTAGGGGCCAAAGACGGGTTGCGGCTATACTTTTTTGGAAAAACTCGACTCAAATCCGGCCCAGGATTGGACCGACTCGACCCGTCAACCCGTGCAAAACCCGTCCCAAACCTGTCGAAACCCGTCGAAATCCGTCAAAACCCGCCGAAATATGTCCAAACCCAGCCAAACTCGTGGAAATCCGTCGCAACCGGTGAATAACCCATTAAATTTAAAAAAATAAAAAACCCGTCCAACCCGTCCAACCCGTCAACCCAACCCGGACCGGCCAGCCCCAAACCCGCCTCAAACCCGACGGTCCGCCGACCCATGGGCCTAAGACGGATTGCGGTCAGACGACAAAAATTGAACCCGTCGAAACTCAGCTTGGCCAATCTGTTGGACCGGCCAATCCGTAGACCGACCAACATGTTGGACCGAACGAATTTGAACCGATCCGACACATTGTCAAATCACCATTTGACTCTTCATCTGCTATTGGCCAACATGTGCTTAGTGATGATAAAAAAAAACATGTGCTCAGTGATGAGAATGGAATTTCTTTCTCTCGAGTAATGGACAATATTTTTTACCTTAAGAGTATCTCAAAGTTTTGATCAAAACTCATGAAGTGACATTTTGTTTTGAGTTAGAACTCTCAATCTGTCATATATAGAACGTTACTTTTAACCTCTAGGTCAATGGAATCAAATTTGCTGCTCGTATAATTTTGTTTTCTATTTTTATTATTTTGATTTGGATCGTTTAAAACTTATTTAACGAATAAAGTATATGTTTTCTGAATTAAATCACAATCATTCGTGACGGTCGATCGATTCGTGACGGTCGAATCGAGCCGAGCTCGCCCCGCTTGTCTCAAATACGAGAAGCAGATTCAGATCCTAGGTCAAGAGGCTCTTTATCGAATAATTTGCAGAATTTAACAATCATTTAGTCTGCGCACTTTGACAGTGATAAATTATAATTCCATTCTAATCCGAATTAGACTAATGTGTCACGCATAAAACGCAAAAAGAAAAAGAAATACATGCAGTACAATTTTCAGCAATATACAAATATTAAAAAAATGCACGAGATTCGGTGAAGACCTATTCGCAGAGCTGGAGGCACACTTTACTAGGAGATACAAATCATTACCAGGAAAAGCCTTTCAAGTTTTTTTTTTTTTTTTTTTTTTGAGGTGAAAAAGCCTTTCAAGTTTCAATGGCAGCAAAGAATTTTCCATCTTTAGATCTATTGTGACATTTTTGTGTGCTATCCTCTGCGACTCAGGCATCATTAACTTATCACTTAATATTTATATAAATAATCACCTAATGGCCAGAAAGTTTTTTTAAAAATATAATAATAAAAAAGTCTTTATTAATATAAGAATATTAATAACGACAATAATAATAATTAAGTGTAAGACAATAAAAAATATTAATTAAATATAATACAACATAATCAAATAATAATGATAATTATAGTAGTAATAATAACAATAATAAAATAATAATAATAAGTAATAGTACTTATTAAAACTATTTTAATAATAAAGTATATATAATATACTAAAATATTTCTAATTACAAATATAATACAACATAATAAAATAATTATGATAATTATAGTAGTAATAATAACAATAATTTAAAAATTATAATAATATGCATTATTTAATAATAAGGATAATATTATAATATTCATAATAATAAGTATAGATAAATATTAAAATATTGCTAGCTAAATATAATACAATATAATCAATAATCGCAATAATATAAAAATATAATAATTTGCATTATTTTAAAATAATAATAATAATAATAATAATAAATAATAGTAATTATTAATATTATTTTAATAATGAAGATAATACAATGATAATAATAATATTAATAAAAATAGTAATAATAATAAATTATATATAGTTGATCTCGACTCAAAATTGGTGCCGAGCCGAGAAGGTAATTCAAGGGGTACAAGGTGTACAATTGCTGAACTGAAGAAAAATGTACAAGAGGGAAGTACAAATGAATCAGAGAATTAAGGAAACAAACTGTCTAATCCTAGTATTAATCGCCTACTTTTTTTTGCCACAGGTGGGCTTATTTATAGACCCAACCTAGCAAGAATGGGTCCCTTATGACGGGTCATTCTCCTGGGCCGCTCTGGTCTCCTGGGCCGCTCTGGGCCACATCTCACCGTGACTCCAATAGTGGCCTTGAAGGGTCGATTGTAATGAGGCCCTGTCAATAATATACTATAATATTATTAATTACAAATATAACACAACATAATCAAATAATAATGAATATAATCACAATAATATAAAATTATAATTTGTATTTTTAAAATAATAATAATTAATAGTAATTATTAATATTAATTTAATAATAAAGAAAATATCATAATATAAATAATGATAATAATTACAATAATATAAAATTATAATAATATGTGTTATTTTAAAATAATAAATAAAAATAATAATTAATAGTAATTATTAATATTATTTCAATAACAAAGATATAATAATAATAATAATAATAATAATAATAATAATAATAATAAATTATACATAATATAATAAAATACGGTTAATTACAAATAGAATACAACATAATTAAATAATAATAATTAACAATAATTATTAATATTATTTTATTAATAAAGATCATATATTAATATTAACAATAAAAAAAGTATGTATAATATATTAAATTGTTAATTACATGGCAAATCTGGTTGCTTAGTCATACATAACAGTTAATTTCGGTATTCCATCTATATGGTGGTATACCGAAATAGCCTCTTTTACCACTATTATTTTCTTTCAAAATGATTTTGATAAAATCATACTGTTAGAATAAGCCTCTATTATGATATTTTATCAAAAAATAGTGTTGCCAAACGAACCCTTAGTTTCTGATATTATAAATTGTGCTGTGAGAAATAACATCTCCCTGGACGATAACACACCTATCATGTCCTTCCGAAATTTTTTTTATTAACCAAAATAAAATAAAAAAACACCAAACTGACAAAATTCGGACCAAAATCACCAAAGTAGCCATTCCGGAATCACAGACTCCGGCGTAACTCCGGAATCACTGATTCCGGAGTTTGGTTTATACGAATTCGTTCGAATGAATTTGCGTCCTCTGAATTGTTTAATAATAAAATATTAATATTTTAATTGATGAGTTGGTTTGTATTTAGGTAAGTTTTTGTAACGAATTCGACTGCATTTATCGAGATTATAAATAACTTTTTTTAACGTCGCAAAGCATCGAGCTGTAGATATCCGAGTCTACTTCCACCACGTTGAGTCCGATTTGCGATCGGAGAAACGTGCATCTCAAATTTAGCTCCATCTTGAACTTATATCTTAATTAGTCTTTTTTAGCATGAGTTTGCGTCGGATTCAATTTTGAATTGCTCATTTCTCCAATCGCAAAACAGACTCGACGCAATGGAAGTAGACTCGAATATCTACAGGTTAATGGTTTGCGACGATAAAAAAATGCTAATTATGATGTCGACGAGCTTAGCTGAAGTTGTTACAAAAAATATTAAGTATGATTAGCATTTTTTTTTCTACAAACTTCGACTACTCTCTCCGGGATCATAATTAATTCTTTTTTATGATCGCAAGCCATCGAATTGTAGATATTCGAGTCTACTTCCACCACGTTGAGTCTGATTTGCGATCGGAGAAACGCGCATCTAAAATTTGGCTC